>JAUEJJ010000013.1:19489698-19499842 GCA_032164275.1 Synergus coniferae | reverse complement strand
TCAGAGATTAGGATGCTGAGCGCTGCTCCAAGCTGCTCCAAGCCTCCAAGCTGCTCGCTTCATCGGTCATCCTGCTTTATCCTGTTCATCCATCGCCATGTTTCATTAGTTCAGTCAGTTGTCGAAAGGTGGTTCGAATTTAAAAGATGGCAACACTGTCGCGATACCCGATGTTGATAAAGTTGGTAATTGAATACTCTGAATATTTGAAGAAAAAGGACACAAATAAATAAATAATATACTATAAGAAGTAAATCAATTAAGAATACACAAATTCTACATTATTTATTTGTATATAATAATGTACGTAAAACATAATATCTGTATTTACAAAAATTCTCTGCATAATAATAAATTAGCAAATAAAATTACGTTCGAAACAACACAGTTTGAAGCACACAATATATGAGGCATATAAAATGCATAGAATAAGTGTGTGTTTTACAGATTAGTCATCAATAATAACGGGAGTTCAAGTACTTCCAATCATAGTGACAATAATTTTCTTTCCATGTAGAATTCTAAAATATAAAAAACAAATATATGATTCAAAAACATATTCAACGGCTAGAAAAAAATATCACAAAACTTCACGTAAACTAATTATAAATTCAAATCTCACCCACACAGCTAAAAAATATAAGCTTATCGAAACATTCATCTCTTCAGAATAATTGATTTGAATTACTAAAATTGTAAGCTTAAATGATAATGTTTCAATTTTATCCCCTTCGTCGATCAGATTTCTCTTTTAACTTTTAACTTTGCAGCAGCTATAAGGTTTTTTCTTTTTTGATTATAAACCTGCATATACAATCATTTATAAAATAGAATCTGATACTTTATAATTAATGTTGCAGTATTTAAATATCGAAAGTAGAGATTCACACATGTTAAAAAAAGGTATTAACACTTCGAATAACCTACATCAAGTTCATAACGATATAGCCTAAGTTTTAAGTATTTGGCAGATACAATTTATGACTTTAAAACGTTGAAAGAATTAATTTTGATCAAAATTATCTTCAGGCAATAGAATAATGCTATTTTACCACACTGCAGTTTCACTCAAATTTTCAAAAAATGTGAATTAGTTCACTGAAATAACAGGTTTCCGAACCTGTACTTTATTTAGAATGATAAAGAATTTTAAATTCTTTTGTTTAATTCTTGGCATCCTGTCAATTATGTTTTTCGTACGTCCTCATGCAGTGGCCTATTTACATTATCATCATCATCATCATCATTTTCGATATCATCATCTTCACCTTCATCTTCATTTCCTGAACGTTCTCCTGGTTCGGGTGGCCTTGTCCACCTAGAAAATTATTCCAATGATGTTAGAAACATAATTTGGGTCATTGCAATTGTTATTGTTAATAGTATTATCATAATAACAAGATATCGTACCGAATCAACGTTTCTGGTGACCTATAGAGGAATATAAGTTTTGCGAAGAGATCTTCTTCAAGGCATAAATCTTTGCTTTCTCGTACAAGATAAATATCCAAACATAATAGCAAAATCCTGTCAACATAAGGAAGATCGTCGAACATGATCTTCGGAGCAACATCACTGACTCCTCTCCTTATTACTTGACTTATCATGTATAAGAAGAATGAGTACAGCCCCAGTATTCTGTTGGGAAAGAATAATCATAGTTTACAAGTAAAAAGCTAACAATTGCTTATTAATATTTCCGAACCATTAAACCAAATTAAACTTACCCAAATCCACTGATGAAACTCAAACTCTCAGGGAAGGCTTTTTCATTAAAGAGGAACATCATGATATACTTTTTGTCATTCATAGGGATGTTCTTTAAGAGGAAATTATAAATAGGGTCACTGATGTCTTCTTCTGTAATCCACCATTGTTGTTTTGCACAACACTCCAAATCTGAGGAGGACAGTTGAAGAGTAATATTGCGATAGAGATATTTTTTCTTCTTGGGATCTTCTTCCTCGTCATCCGACGGAAAAGCTGAAATATTAATCGGAAAATATATACATACATAAAATAGAAAACCCTTAACATTCTCGTAAAAAATAATAACAAAGAATTAAACCTACAAACGTGTGGAGATCTCATAAGCTGTGGAACAACGTCAGTTATTCTGCTCGTAACTTTTAGGAATTTCGGAAAAGCATTATGTAGTAGCATTGAAGTAGAATTCAAAGTGGGACTTGACGAATTGCCTATAGACAACATGTCTATGAGTTTTTGTCTCTTGGGGTTAAACTTCCCATCTACATACGCAGGTAGTTTTATATCCCGTTGTGTAGTAGTGATACCAGAGAAATCTTTCGCATCAGTCTTTCTGGAAACTGACCACTCAACATGGACAGTCACTGAACTATTCGATTCCAATTCCTGCTTCAATCTGAAGAAATATATAACATTAATTTAATGCTCTATAAATGTTGTATTAATAGAAGATTAAGACAGATTCTAGCTTAATTACCTGTCTTTATCCGGAGGTGAAATAGACCATAATTTTCTTGAAGATCCGCTGAGTCTAACGGCAGCAACATCTGTGTTTACGTAATTTTCCAGGAATGTCACTGCTGATCTGTCTCGTGCGTACAAATCGGTCAATTTGTTGTAATCTTGTTCGGTATATTGAAAAATATTCGTATCCTGCGCGGACATTGAATAAATCGGTTCGTAGGGGCCAATTCCAATTTTCATCGATACTTCATAAGGAAGATTTGCTGTTCCTACTGTTCTTCCAAGAGCGAAAAAGAGAAGGGGGAACCAAACAAGTCCAATCATGAAAAAGAGACCACCTCCTCCAACCATGTATTTGCTCGATTGTGACTTCTTTTGTCCACGGGGTTGAGGATAATCCGCCTCGACTCCTCGCATACACTGTAAATTTTGTAAATTAAGTTAACTCAAATTGCTCGGTACATAAATACTTCATTCAAATTTGTTTAAGCTGTGAAACGAACCTTAAGTTGATAGATGGTCGCATAAATATCTTCCATCTTAAACCAGTCCATGATAGTCATGGACGTATCGGTCCAAATCCAGTCCATTACTGCCCTTAATTCAAAGAGGAGGGGTACTACCATAAATCTGAAAATTAAATAACAAAATATTAAAATAAATAAACTAATATTGAAATATCTTGAAATCCCCTAAAATCACTTAAAATCCTTTATAATCTTTTAAAGTCACTTGAAATAATTTAAAATCCCGGACAACGCCGGGTAAATTTCTGCTAGTTAAAGAATAAAATCTTACCCTTTAAAGAGGACATAGTTGATCATGCTGTACTTTTTGCAAAGAAAGTTGCCCAAAATACGTGTTGGATATCCAAGCCTGAGTTGATATGCAGCCAGAAGAAGGTAGAAACATTTTACCATATACCAAATCTGAGCTGGATAGTTATCAGTAAATTGCCTGTAATACGTAAAAACACATTAATATTATCAGAAATTATTTTATATATGATTTTCATATATATACTATTATATTATATAGTTGGCTTACCTCTCTGTTACACTCGGTAATACGAAAAACATCCAAATGTGAATTCCAAAAATGAGACAGTATTGGAAGATAAGTTTCCCAAGAATCGATTTTCGCAGGAAAAGAGCCCGGTCTATAACAATGAGTGCAAACTGAAGCAATAACATTAGCAAAAAGGGCATGGGCACTCGATTTTCTGCAAGATAAGCAGTAACACCTCCATCGCCTTGTTGAGTCTGAAGAAATATGAAAATTCATTGTATTGTCTTCAATTATTCACAAATCTCTCAAAGTAATCTTTTACGTACCCCAAAAGCTGAGAATCCGAAGATTAACAGTATGAAGTTAAAGAAATCACAGAAGAACATGTAAGCGTAAACATTCGTTTTCTCTTTGCCCACAGGATTCAGAATATTCCTAAAGAAGGCTTTTGTTGGTTCAAGGTATTTCGCAGTTCTGAAAAATTTTTAATTATTATTAACAGTTATTTGTGTACAATAAAAAAATGTAGACCAAATATTTAAGGCACTAACGTCATATTCATGGCTTTGGAAAACTTTTCATCGAGAGGATCAGTTTCTTCAGACTGGATAGCAACAACCCGTTCATTGTCTTCAGAAGAGTGTGGTTGTTCTGAATCACCTATTGGATAAATACTTAGCGTTCGGCCTTTTGGAGTTATAAAATCGGTACTGGTTCGGCTGAAATGATTACGTCAATTTCACATCAATTTTTGTGTTTTTAAAAAGACAGAAAAAAATCTACACTTACTTTTCTTCATTTTCTATATGAATTTGTGAAGGTTCTCCTTGACCTCTATCATCCTGTTTCATTGTAACCATTGTCAATCTAGATGGGATTATTTTTCTAGGCTTTAGAGAAGGTCTGGTCCACTGTCCTAATGACTTCAGCATGAATCTATAAAATAAAGATTTAATAAATGTGATGTTAAAGAAAATGATTGATTACCTGGTTGTAAAATGTTCAAACACGTTTAGAATTTAAAATTCAAACCCTCACCTATGGAAGAATACCATCAGAAGGAGTAAAAGGTCCCATAGGGCGTAATTTTGTTTACGTTCAATGCCAACAATCCTTGGACCAAATAGCGGGTTGTTGCCAGCTGCGGACTGGTTCCAAGGTATCAGCTCGAGTTGGAAAACGCATTTTACTATGACAATGACCTGCAAATATATATTTTAAACATGCAGATTTTCAGATTTATGTATATAGATTAATGACTGTAATTTGAAATTTGCATTTACCTCAGTGTAGGCTATTAAAGTTACCCAGAATGTCTTGGATGGTCTAGGTACGGTAAGCGATCCCCAAAAAAAGACCATCAATGGCAAAGGTGTCGAAAGTATCGAAGCATTTTTGATTTGATGAAGGAAGACCATGAAGTAGCACAGCAGTGTTGAATGTGCCAAAATACCAAACCATATCGACGCTGCCAATTGAATGATTGGTGGCTGATCAACTTCAGATAGTTCAGCCTCTTCTTTCGATGCTTGGGCACTTTGAACGTAGAGTGAGCTGCTCAAGGGAAGATACACAGTTAATATCATTACTTTCAAATTAAGCCAAATACACCATTTAGATATAATAGATTGCGTTATCGTTATACAGTAAATCTCGAAAAAGTATTTCATGAGAGTATATAATAATATTCTTCTATTAAAAATGAGTACTGTATATCGATGCCACGATACAGGAAGAAGACATGTTAACTTCACTTTCAGAATTTTAACAACCATATCATTTTTTGTTGTAGTTTATTTATGTAAAGAATAATTTTAAAAGCTGCAGCTAACATATCTTCGAAACACTGTTAAATAATGCCGAAAGCACAATCAAAGCTCATTTTAGGAGCCGTAATTTATCAAAATATTTCAGAATAAGTTAAAATAGTTAAAAATTTATCATGTATTTGTTTATTCGTGAAAAAGAGTTGGTTGTCGCATGCGTGGGAAGGCGTGCAGTTATGTGCAAACACAGCAATGGTTGTGAAGGCGAATTTAGAAATCGATCGACATGTCTGGAATTCGATTTTAATACCTAGAGGAGGACATGTCCAATCCTCGCTCCAAACTCGGCGCCAGGATTCGGATGTGTGGCACTGTCAGCGAACTCTCCTTCCTGATACAGACAACACCACTCTCTTTCTACGTTTCTAATTTCGAATAATTTTGAAAAATATAACTGAAAAGAGGCCTTTTGAATATTCTCACCATTCATATCATACGACCTTTTTTCAGTAATGATTAGAATTGAGTATAATACAATTTTTCCGATTTTCTGGGGGTGTAATCGCGGTATAAGTACCTCCTTGGGACTTACTCCTCGCTCTGCACTTTAATAACGACGTGCCGCTGAAGACGTTTTCGAAACCATTTTCTCAGCATATTACTGTTACCCAAAAAGACATCTTTTATCCAATTCTTGAGTTAAGAAATTTTCGACTCGTAAGGGATTGATGTTTCTTTCACCAGTTACGAAGTTATATAAAAAATTGTAATATAAATTTGAAAAGTTTGTTACTATTACAGTGCGGTACAGTTGACAAGAGGTATTTTTTCCCACGGGATTAGTAAAGGGAGCATCAGTATATCTTCAGTAAGCAAAATTTACAGTTGAATGCAAGCAAAATATCGATAGCAACTACTTTTCACACGCAGAAAATGAAAATAATATTCTCACACAATTAACTGTACTTTTTTCACGTTTTTGGCCAATTTTTTAATATACTTCTGCAAATTTTTTAAATTACTTTTTGCTAGCTTCAAAAATGGATCTAGCTTCTAATGCGACTTCAATAAATATTTAAAGCATTTGGCAACACTTCTACCTTTCTCCTTTAGTCATAGGCTTGCTGATTTCTGGTCCATCCAAAGATTCTGTTGTACTTCTGTTTTTGGATGAGCTGTCGGAGCAAGCATATTTACTACTACAACTAGCAACTAGATTCAGGAGCCTTTTAACATAAATTAACATAAAAGGGGACGCAAGCATATCTACTTTTCTGTTTGTACAAAATTATACTTAACAAGAATGCTGACATCCGAATATCAAGAGTACGGCTTCAATAATCTGGCAGGGTATTTTTCGTTATTTTTATAAGGGAATTATTGTACAAAGAACACTAATGTTCGAATTATTTTAAATTTCTACGGAAGAAAAGGGGAATATCTAATATGCATTCTAAAGAGGCAGTTTATGTAACATACGGGTTTGTGTATCTAAATGTGAATTTATGTCGACTGTACCGCAAGAGAAAAAATGGATAATTTACCTTTCCTTCACTATAGGTATCGGCTGCCATATTTGATTTATACCCAATCGCATTCCCATTTTGAAATCTGGTTTAGCCTAGAACAAAAGAAATCATGTTTTAATAGAGCATCATCCTCCAATTAAAATTAAAGGATGATGTTCATCGTCCTTCTTACCTTTAAATTTTTCTTCTCCTTTGCGAGTACTTTACGAATATATCTGTAGTCGCTTGAGAAACGATTTAGGTACTTTGTCATCGAAACCATAGTACTGTTTAGCATTGCCCACAAGAACTTGAAATACGTAAATAAAGAGACCTTTTTCCCTGTTTCCCTTTTCTCATCTTTCCCTCTCATCCTGTCATCGTCCTCTTCTTCGTCAGATGGTTCAGGTGATTTCGATAAATCTGCATCCTTTATTTCTTTCTCCCTACGCTCCACTTCCGCCGAATCAAGACTTGCTCGATCAGGTGCCTTAATTACAATTAAATCAGTTACTCAAAGAGAAAGACTTAAAGATAATATTTACATGATCTCTCAAAAATTTTAATCATTTACAAGCTTGAAATTACTATGAACACTGTAGAATGAAGAAATAAAGTTTCTTTTTTTAGCAGAAGATTGTAGCCTGAAGCTAGCAATAGAAACTAACTTCCATTATTAATGACTGCAGGAATAGTAGATGTAGACATAGAAGTTCGTTAATTAAATGAGCAACAATGAAATGATATGAAAAAAACAAAATCAAAGGAAAGAGCTGCGTGAATACTTCCACCAATATGTTTCAGATTACTAAAGAACTATGTGAAGATTTACTGCAGTTATTTAGCTGCTTATGAAGCCTGTTTAACAAAGAACTGTTAAACAATGTATAGCGGATTATTTTGTTGAAAAGAAAGAAGAAATAGTATAGAAACCGAACCATAATTGGAAATGTAAGACACATAAGCCATATCCAGTTGAGAAATGAAAAAACTACTAGCAGGAAAGAGTTTATGCGACGTAGACATGGCATGCAGGCTTTAAGGATCTCACATCAGTCGCCGCGGCAGTGTCAGAATCGGAACGAGCGCTCAGATAAGACATGGACGATTTCTTGCGAGTCAGTGGTGCACTTTGACGACGAAGCCTCAGAGCATCCTTTTCCGTTCCTCCATACAAAGCGACGTGCGTGGCTATCTCTATGTCTGTCTTAATCAGGGTGTTCATCAGCTGTAATGGCACTCATAGATGTCATTTCATACTCTTTTCAGTCTTCAGTAGTAAAACAGATTCCCAAAACTTTTGTTTTCTAATTTTCATGACAAGAAACGTTTAACGCAAGGGACATGATGGATGAATGAAGAAATGTAGAGAATAAGAAGAACCCCGAGGGACAAAAGCAAAGTAGAACTCCACACTTGTATCATTTTCCAAAACTTGAATGGGTTTGCTTACCTCTCGAGATTATATATACAAAGTTGATACATACATATAATTAAATTGGAATCTTTAAATTGAAGTTTGGTGGAACAAAACATTTCATGCTTGGGTAAACATGTAATCGTGGATTTAGCAACATTCCATGCTGCATCGCGAAATTTCAAACTTTAATGTTACCCAGACATAGATTTGAAGATACACACCTCTGAAACAGTCATTCGACGGCCGCGAAGTGTCTGCTGTCGTTGACGCTCTTTTTCATCCCGATCTTCTCTATCAGGAATCAGGTCAGTGACGTCGTCATCGTCAAGATCGTCGAACATGTAGTAATCACCAGATCTAACAGCTATTCAACAATATTGCGATTAGAAATGGAATACCAGACTTTTGTCTTACATAAATATGAAGCCGTGCATCAAGGTATCATGAGAAAGGTTCTCATAAAAATGATGTGTAAAAAATATATTTTTGCGGGAAAGAAACATGTTCTATATACAGTTGCAACAGAGTTCGAACTATTAGTATATATCCGAAGTTCGAACAAAGTTTTATCTTTGAAGTCATCATTTATATGAGAGGATAGGAAATCAGGTAGGTGGGAGGTACAAAGTACATTGTACAATTGTACATAAACGTGCAGATGGTTAATTGCGACTATCTAATTAATAATAACTGTACATAAACTTAAATTAAGAACGTAACTTATTCAATAATAATAATAATAATAAATGTACAGCTATTTACAATATGTTAAGTGGCTGGAAATGCAAACAAGGATTAAGAAGAATTTTTGGGTCACCAAACTCCGAGGCTCTAAGTAAAAAAAATGCAATTACCCTCTCTGTTAGTTCTCGGTAGGCGGTGTCTGTACAACGGTCGTTCTAGCGCCGGATATAATGAATCTACGAAAACACACACAACAAGTAATAAATTGACGCTGGACTGTAGCTCAATTTAGCTGCAGAATGAAAGAGTAAGTAGATATATTATATTAGGGTTTTGTTGGAAAAGGTGGAGATCAGAATTTTGTATTGAACATTGAGGAGAGGCAGAACAGGGTGTCTCAGTTGATAGAGATTTATCCAGGTAATTAGTATATCGCTGCAAACGACGGGAAAATGAAGTTCACGGGAATATGAAAGTCCTGGTGCAAAATGGGAATGAGGACTCGTGTATAATACAATGATATTGAAGCTTGGAGAATTGAATGGAAATAAGGAAAGGAAGAAACTCTAAGGAAAGTAAGGAAATAAATGCAATGAATAACGAAACTACTGGCAACTTCTGATAAACAGTATACGGTGCATCAAAGACGGAACTAGTATTTTGCGTGAGAAGCTTATGAACAGGACAATGGAGCAGGCTGACGACCATTTTTTGGAGAGGCTGTTACATGTGTGATGAGAACGGGCGGATCGTGAAGTCGATGAAACGATGGATGCACGTGGAGTCCTAAGTGTATTTATCCAAGGTGGTCCAATAAAACTGGACTGACGGCGATGTTTGGTTGACCGACTCGGCTGGTCCAGAGCAGGTTGATCATAAGGAGGAGGAGAAAATACTGGAAAGGTTTCATCAGGCGAAGGACCACGAGGATTCAATTCGCTACTTGGTGGAGAACCAAAGGAAATTCGGGTCGGCTCGAGATAACCTTCGAGACTCACTGTCAAAATAGCGGAATTGGGGGATGGGGCCTGCAAAAGGGACGCGGCACGAGGTGTCAATGGAGCTGGATCATCATCATCTTCATCTATTGGCGTTTGGTATCCTTGGGGTGGCGTGTGACCAGATGAAACGCATGAACTCATGCTGGAAGACTTTGCCAAGGGTGCCGCTCCTTTTTTTCGTATGCGTTAAATACAGAAACGCTGATCGTTAATATCTATGTTTCTAATAAAGTGGTTTAGAAATTTTTGGATTTCTGGAGTTCTCTTTGGAAAGGATTATTAAATATCTCCATACTCTAAAAGATG
>JAUEJJ010000013.1:19466622-19481140 GCA_032164275.1 Synergus coniferae | reverse complement strand
TGTATATATAGTGTAATATATAATAGACACGTGAGAATGTATCATCTAGTTAACATTATGACTCAAAACCTATTTCTATTGCAAACCCACCTCGTTAAAAACGTGTTAATTGCTTATTGTTTTTATCAGTTTTATCTTGAAAATCCTTTTGAAAAAATTCTCGTGTTATTTTGGGACCAGGAAAGTACGAGGAAATCCGCGAGGATTTTCAAATTCCCCGAGGAATTTTCTGAGGATTAATTCTTTGACTAGAGGATTTCCTCGAGGAATTTTGTGAGGATTAATTCTTTGACTGGAGGATTTCCTCGAGGAATTTTGTGAGGATTAATTCTTTAACTGGAGGATGTCCTTGAGGAATTTGAAAACCCTCGCGGATTTTCTCGTGTTTTCTTCATCCGAAAATAAAATGAGGATTTCCTCTCGAGGATTTTTTCACTAGAAAAGGTATGAAATTATTTTTCAAGTATGTATTTAAAGCATGCCTAAAATAATTGCTCATTTTTAATCAAAGCTATTATTTAATTAATTAATTAATTAACTAACTAAATTGTTTGTAAGAAATGTTGAGACGATTCAGCACAATGCAATGAATATTGTTCTATCCTGTTTGCTTGCTTACTTGCTTGCTGATCGTACCTGTTAGCTAGCTACGGGGTTAACATCCTGAACAATGCGGACACGGTTCACTGCCATCGGTGGACTTGGTTCAGTTATAAAAGCAGAGATAAAAGCATTATTACTTGTTATATTTATAGTGCATGAATCTAGAGAATTTCGTCACTTGTGCTTTCTATAAGAAATATGTTGTGCAATTGATTCAAAATAATGCGTATATAAGCCAACACAGACAAAAATGGTGTCATTAAGAACCGGATGCCTGAAGTACTGGATTTTTCTACCCCGCAATAAATGTAAAAAATAGAACAATCATATCACGCCAAGATATTATTACCAACATGGGCGGTGCCACACGAATTTCCGAGGGAATTTCCTGATTTCATTTTGACAGCATCCATCCTCTTAAAAAGTTTTGTTTCTGTTGAATTTTTTATTAATGCAAATAAACAGATATAAAGATTTAAATATCTCAGGAATTTTTCGATTACCATTTTTTTCAAAATCTTCTAATTCTGGACTGGGGAAAACTCCCTAGTCAGGAAAATCGGGACTCGGAAGCAATTTCAAAGTTTTATTTGTATAATTTCGAAAAATTAAACTTTCTATCTCAGTTTTAATATCTTTAATAAATATGATTTGTCAAATTTTCAACATTTTGAACATTGACATCCTTAGTCAATGATAAGTACTACTATAACTTTTGAGGACGAATGAATTCATGAAGATGTAACAACTTTTATTGAGTTGTTTATTGCAATTGACACAACAAAACTAGTTTAATTGACTGAAGTGAATATGACACAATATTAAAGAACACTTTTACTGATCTCAAAAGTGAAATAACAAAGAAATTTCTTTAAATACTGGATACACGTCATTAACTTTATTTCAGTTATTTTCATGATTTTCCGATATCTGAGTTTATTCTTTATATTGAAAATTTATCATTTACGGTATATGTAGCTTTAATTAAAAATATCATTTTCAAAACTGGCTCACATAAGAAGAAGATGTAATCATAGAAATTGATTAGCGGATTCTTAAACGATAATGTGGAATTTTCAATCTCCCTTCAATCTAACAGCTACATATATAGATTAAGGTTTATATTCAGACAAGAGCAAGCGACAGTAACAGCTGGTTCAAAGCTCTGAATAACTATTGACATTGTATTTCACGTGTCTTACTTTCGAAGGTTAATTTATTGTTGTCATTTGGATGGAGAAACATCTTTTGGTCTTGCAAATCTTCCATAATATTAAACTAATGTTTTTACAGTTTTAAAGTTTGCCTCAAATTACCGCTTGAACTATTTACATGCTTAATTTCTTTGTGAAGAAATAACAATTTTCGATGCATTGTTGACACCAAAAATCATTTTATTGCTGATGGAATATAGTATGATATCGCAAATGTGCGCATGCGTTGTAGGCAGCAGCGGTTTCCTCAAAAGTATATAAATACGTGAGCAAATGAATATATGTAAATAAATGCGCATACTTATGCAAGATTTCTGAGACATTGTTGATTTGTCTACATTAGGCACAGATTTTTATAGTCATATCATCATCCATAAAATGGCAATTCGTATGATAATATACTCAGAATGTTTACGAGAGGAGAAGAATGAGCTTGATATATATTTCTATGTTTTATTAGTAGATGAGTAGATTAGTGTTACTCTTTTGTATTTGCAGTTTTTTCAATACAATTGTAATACATTATACAGCCATATATACAATACAATGTCATAATATTACATATGTAAATTGAAAGAAACATGATTTCTCATACTCTTTCGGAAGTCACTCGCTATATAGCAAAATCTTACCATTTAAAACGATGACTAAATTATTATGTCCGGAAAGCGTTGCGATTGCTTTGATTTGATGAAAGTGCGCGTCATTTATCGGTCTGTTCATCAAAAATCCAATTATAAACTTGCGGCCGAAAACTAATCTCATCACTGCATCACTGCATCACTAGTTAAATGCCGGAAAGACTTTCGAGTGCACTGAATTTATTTTCAACAATTTGATGAACAATGTCACTAACCACCAATGCTGCATGTTTACACAAAAACATTTGATATTACTAAAAAATTGAACTTTACACAACAAGCTAAGTCTATAGGGCCAATATAATGCGTTATCTTCTATCTGTGAATAATTAATTTGCATTTGACGAAAGAACACTTGATAAACTAATGAATATTAGAAAAAGGTCTGAAATGTTCTCTAACAATACGACCAGCGGGCTCTGTGGTTCGCGAGTGACTGCAAGTGACTGAGGAAAACTGATTTGAGAGAGTGTACCACCACGATCGTACAATAACAAATATTGACGTATTCGTTTCACATTCGGTGCTACTTTTTAATAACATTATTGATATAACTTTATTAACGTCTATTTATATGATGACATCGGCTTCTTGTAACTTTTTTACATTTTTATTTTTTATTTTACCGCTTTTTTAAATATTTGGTATGGAATAAATTCAGAAAAAAGTTCAAAACTCCTTTCAGAAATTTGAGATCAGTCTTAATTATTATAATAATATAATTTTATTTATACGGATATTACTTCAAAATATTTTTTTTATTTTTTTTGCTTTTCAAATATAATACAATTTTTACAGCCTGTACCTATGCTTCCCTTTTTACAAACCGGTAAGGTAATAAGCTGAGATAAGGGGGGGATTTGGTGGCTGGTTTTAATTGGTTCATTAAACGAATTTATTTTTTACATTCTCATCAGAGAATGTATTATATTTGTGTAAATTTTGACCTTCCTCGTTTTTGTAAATTATCCACGTTTTGTGTGACCCTCTGAACCTAAAAAACATGTTTTTACGAATGTGTCTGACTGTTTATGTCTGTAGATCTGTAGATTTTACTTTGTTAGTACGATAACTTTCGAAAGAATTGATCAATTGGATTAGGCTTTGGTATAATCTTTTAGTGTCCTAAAATGAAGGTCAAATTCGTTAGCCAGACATTTTGGATAAAAATTTAAAAAGTTTTAGTATTTTTAAAATTGTTGAGACTACTTCGAATTAACAAATTCTATACATTGTTATTCATAATACTTAGAAAGTCAAACAATTTATTTGCAGATAATTTTCACACAGAAATACATACAGATTTATGAGTTTATAAACAATTACGTGTTACACGAAACTGATGACATGTGAAATTGAATTAGAATCAGCAAGTACATAGTTATTGCCCCTGCGATCTATAGCATAAAATGATTATGTGTCTTTAGTAATCAAAAGAATAAAAAATTCAAGGTTCACAAATATTTGTATACAACGTACCTCATTTAAGAGCGAACTGTCAACAGCAAGACCTCTTGCGTAAAACACATTTTTACGATGTAAAAGTTGTAAAGAAAATAGATGAAGCTGAAACAAATCGGTGATTAGGAAGACAATCAGTTAAAAAAATATTTAATCTGTTATAGTGAAAAAATTAGCCTTTTTTTAAAAAATTTTTTTCTTTCTTATAGAGGAATTTTGGTAGCTGTACTAATTTCAAATATTTTTAACGTATCTCTAATGCAAAACGTTCCAAACAATTTTCCGGAAAGAATTAATTATTAAAATGATGTCTTAACTAGAAAATCACTTTATTACATGGCAATAGTATTTTTAAAATTATCACTCTTCTACAGCACGCTAATTCTGTTTCATGTCTGACCATGAAATTCTTTTTCCACTTAAAAGAATTAATCATGCCTGACCATGAAATTCCTTTTCCACTTAAAAGAATTTTGTCTGTCCATGAAAATCCTTTTCTACTTAAAAGAATTAATCATGTCTGACCATGAAATTCCTTTTCCACTTCGAAAAATTTATCATGTCTGGCCATGAAATTCTTGTTCCACTTAAAAGAATTAATCATGTCTGACCATGAAATTCCTTTTCCGCTTAAAAGAATTATGTCTGTCTATGAAAATCCTTTTCTACTTAAAAGAATTAATCATGTCTGACCATGAAATTCCTTTTCCACTTCGAAGAATTTATCATGTCTGGCCATGAAATTCTTGTTCCACTTAAAAGAATTAATCATGTCTGGCCATGAAATTCCTTTTCCGCTTAAAAGAATTATGTCTGTCCATGAAAATCCTTTTCTACTTAAAAGAATTAATCGTGTCTGACCATGAAATTCCTTTTCCACTTCGAAGAATTTATCATGTCTGGCCATGAAATTCCTGTTCCACTTAAAAGAATTAATCATGTCTGAGCATGAAAGCCCTTTTCCACTTAAAATAATTAATCATGTCCGACCATGAAAGTCCTTTTGCATTTAAAAGAATTAATAATTTTTTACCATGAAATTCCTTTTCCACTTAAAGGAATAAATCATGTCTGGCCATGGAATTCCTTTTCCACTTAAAAGAATTAATCACGTCTGACCATGAAATTCCTTTTCCACTTCAAAGAATTAATTGACAAAGTTGTGTATAGATGTTGTTCTTCTTTGTCAACACGATAATATAAAAATAAAGCTCGAGACATTTTTTAATCGACTAAATATTCTAATATTTTTATGCAAATGTAATTAAATTTTTGCGCACTACCTCTTCTTTTATTTTGAGATCGAAGGTGTTGAGGAGAACATCGTGCACAGTACTTCCAATTTTCTGTGCTTGTGCCTTAGCTTTTTCACAAATCCAGACTAACAAAATTAGTTTCAATAAGTAGAATATCATGGTAATAAGAAAATGAAAATCCCAAATCTGTTCGTGAACTTTAGTATGGTCATCCAAATGTTGTAAGATGTAAAAGTAAAGACTGAATGTAATTTGGGAGAATGTCATGATAACTGTGGCAACTGCATGAAGACCATAGGTGGAATTGAGCTTCTTTAAAACATCGCTGATTTCATGATGATGCTTCTGAAGATTCCGTAGTTTCATTAAAAGCAGTGCATTGTGCTGTTCATGGTAGTTTCTTCTCAAAAGGTGTGGTTCTTCTGTTATCATGGTGTTTCTTAAACTTTTAAGTGTATCTTGAATTCTTTCGAAACATATTTTGATTACGAACACACAATTAATATACTGCATATCGACAAGGAACACTACCGTGGTTATGTATAAATATGTCATTACCGACAAACTTTTAAGAATCTCAGAGGAATAGACTTTAGGTAAATGAATCATCAGAAATATATAGCCCAGAATATCTTTCGCATGCACAAATTTAGCAATTTTGTCAAATGATTCAGCCGGAATATTTGATGATATCCTTATTATATTTTGGAAAAAATGCATTCTTGGAACGCTAAAGACATATGTGAAGATCATGACGAATCCGCCGAATAATAGATAACAATTATTTTGTAGCATTAAAGGTACACTAAAATTGCCCTCTCCTGTGTGGCCATAAACGTCCATTTCGAAAAGCACAACAAATATATAAATTGCATAAAATACTGTCACTATTGTGGAATAAAAGTGTCCCCATTTCGAATAACTGACAGTTTGTATTCCGTTCAGGCGACAAAGAAAGAAACACGGTCGCATCAGCGAGAAAAAATCTGAAGCTCTGAAGATTCGCCACTTGTTACTATTATTTCTTTCCTTATGCGTACTCATCATTGTAATGTATTGCACTGACAACAAAACGTTTACACTAACTTCCAACTGAAACTTCTTAAGTTGAGTAATAACAATAATAGAAGCTACTATGACCAACAAACTTGGATCAATCAATTTAATTTTCCTAGTGCACATCGTTTTAATCTAGATGGTTTGCCTAATCCATAATAGATTAGACTGCAGAAATTATTCTTTTTCATATTTTCCGCAATGAGCACATGTGGAATTTTCATTACATTTAATGTTATTTTAAAAGTACACTCAAGAGCTGATTACTGGCCGCCTTCGGAGAGGAGCAACCGTGAACTCTGCAAATAACTCACGGGCACAGATTCGGAGAATGAGTGTACTCATTTTTTACTATTATACCTAAAATGCAAATACTTTTTTCGGTATAATATTTTTAAGTACTGTAGGGTGATACAAAGAGCGCAAATTAAAAATTGCAGAACCAAAAACGAGAATTAGGAAAGAAAGTAGTATTAAGGTTTATTTATTAATAACATTTTGAGTATCAATACACACACGCACATACTTATTTATATTACATGCTGAATATATGATCACGTTTTATTTCAGGCCTGAGATTATAAAAAAAGGGTGGGTAGGCTCCCAGTTTAATTTACAGGGTGCCCGGGGTAGGCCCAGCCTACCCTGAAGAAAGGTCGGTAGGTAAGCCGGGTCTCATATCAATGGCCTGCTTACAATCTCAAGCCTGTTCTATTTTCATATTTATCAAATAAAAACACATAATGGAGCTACTTTTTATATAAATACTTGGAAATAAAAATGTAACACAATAATTTATATTTTTAAATCTTTGTACGGTATTTTCAAGTTTTCCTTTGAAAAAACAAAAGAAATAACGAAAAGTTAAAAACTCGTACTTAATAAAAAATTGAACATTATTTTTTTTTCTTATTCCATAGAAGTTGCTTTTAAGTGAAATTTTTAACAGTCATGTAACTAATTTACAACGTAAATACCTAGCTTATAACTTTTTAAAACTTGTTATTAGTAGTTATAAAACTTTAGGTCATTACAATATTGAAGCACGTAAATGATTTTTCTCACAAAGAGATTTTCTGTGGCCAAACTTTTACGTACTGTGTATATTTACTTTCTTCACCATCAATGGCGCAAAAAAGTTTCAGCAAAAATTTAAAAATTATTAGAAAAGCCACCGCAGAACAACAACATCAAAATATATTATCTTTGTTGAAATTTTAATAAATTCTTCTTGTTATAAATTACTCCTCATGAAGTGTAATTAAATAAATAGGTACTCTAAATACTCAATACTCTTGTAGAGTGACTATTGTAAAATCTCCCAGCCGAATTTAACGATTTTTGTGTAAGAATGTGAATTTTGTAATGTTTCATTTGTAAATTATTGCAATGAGGCGCTTTCAGTTTATACAGAAGTCTCAGCTGAAGTAGTTCCGTTTATCTTGTAGGGACTGGTGTCTTTTGATCGAATCAGGTCGACCTAAGTAGACATAGAAAATTATACATTGATCAATAATAATTATGGTATTACATATAATCTAATTATATAGTTATAATCGGTGCCGGTCTTAGCCTATGTGATGTCCTCGGGAAAAATCTTTCATGGCGCCTCTTTCAAAATAAAAAAATGCCAATATTGTTTGAATTTTTTAATTGAATTCCAAATCATTTATTTTTCAGCATGTTGGATATTGATCTCATATGAAATCCTTT
Organism: Synergus coniferae; assembly: GCA_032164275.1. Classification (NCBI taxonomy): domain Eukaryota; kingdom Metazoa; phylum Arthropoda; class Insecta; order Hymenoptera; family Cynipidae; genus Synergus; species Synergus coniferae. Next base: position 19,473,196 of record JAUEJJ010000013.1, on the reverse strand, counting down.
AAAATTCCAGGAAATCTTTTGAAAACTTTGAAAATTCTTTGAAAATTCTTTGAAATTCCTCAAAATTTTTGACCCCTCCTCCCAAGACCGGTATTGGTTATAATATTCAATCACACTACAGCTTTTCTTAGTGTAGAAGCGGGAATAGATTGTTTGACAAGAAAATTGATGGAAAATTGAAAGAGTGAAGAAAGGGAAGATATTCGCCTAATCGTACGGAACTTCAGCACGACTGAACGCTTCATTTGTTATCATGTACTATTATAAAATGTGCATATTAAGAAGTGCAACTGTAAATTATTGTGTAATCTACTCACACTCACAGCCATAGCATGTGGGTTATGTGTTGCATGCTGGTGCAATGTGCTCTTGCCATTATGGTTAGTATTTAGTCATTTACGTGCGTCACCTTGATCGAGATTCCACAGTCTTCTTCCTCTTCCTCAGTCATTGTTGTCAACCGTGTCATCTCGTCTGCTAATAAAGCTCCTTCTTTCTTCGGCTGTTTTTTTTGTTTACCGCTGCTGCATTCCCAGAAACAAAATATCATAAGCAACAATCTATACAAAATATCATTCACGATGAACTTTCTACATTTTCATCAGCCAGAAGTTTGTCACTGATATCGATTTCGGTTACGGGATACTGGAAAACGATTGACTTTCGAAGTTGTCACTAACTTTTATAAATTGATAATCTATGTTTCGGAAATATTTAATTATTTATGTTTAAGGAAAGATTAATACAAGTTGTATCTAAAAATAATTCTCTGTCTCAGTTCGTCTTTCAAAGTATTATTTTCAGTTTTCGTCTCCTCCAAAGATTATAAAGATTGTTCCAAAAAACTAAAGTTAAATTCATATTTGAAGGAACATACTTTATTACTTTCGGTTGTTTATTCTTCTCATTACTGTCGTTAACTTGTTGCCAGATTCCAGTCTTGTTCACCTCTTCGCTGATATTAATACTGGCCAGTGGTATCTTCATAATATTTCCATTAGCTAATGGTATCTGTAGATTGGCCGAAGTTTCGAAGTCAAGATTTTGGTTCAGATCCTATAATCAATTAATTACAGGTTCTAATGAACTTAATTTCTTGAAAGCATGAAGAACTATTTCATTATTAAACAGGCCATGCATAATACGTTTTTATGTCGGTATGCAAAATTTTATGCCGATAGCAAACTATTTTAACATACTGATGACAGGCGGAGGATACGACGATTATGTGTATGATTATCGATTATCACATTACACTTATTTTGCTGAAACATTTATAAGTTCCACTCGTCACTCCTCCGTGAGCCACGATTATTCTCACACTGTCTTAATTGCAGAGCGAAGCACTGTAGCTCATCCATTTTTTTTTCATTGTATAATAATCTATTTACAGGCGCGAAAGCCGGTGCTAAACTGTTAATACCTTATTTATAACTTGAATATTACATAGTCCAAGTCTCCTGAGATTAGAATCCAGGTGATTTAAGTGAAAGCAAGTGTTGAAACACACACTGAGAAGGAAGGAAAGGTGCTAAAATGATAATCATTGGCGGAAGTAACATCAAAAAAATCAGTGATAAACAGTGTATTTACATGAAAGAATGTGGTAATGTAGGTAGATGTGTAGGTGTCTTGTATATTTTACACTGATGTCTAAAAACCAACCAATTGCAGCGTATGCAATTTAAGTTTAATACACATTGAAGAATTTTGAATTAGGAAGACTCGGTAATAAACTTGTCAAAAAGTACAAGAGTATAAAAGGAATTATTGCTTTAAGAAAGTTAATGTCTGGTACACTTCATCAACATGTTTCTGACTCTGTTCAACTATTTTTGATATAACATAAAAATATTATAGGTAATATTCTTTGATAAATTTTCTATCAAGTTCTATAAATGGATCGTGTATTAAAACTCGATTCTTGAACATAAATCGAGATATTCACAAAATAACTTGCATTACAATTAACAAGTTACTCTTCATAGTGTTCATTACCTAAAATTTCAATTATCCCCTAGGCCCTAGATTCATTTAACAATCTAACAGGTCTTCTAAAATATTCAGGCTTTCCACGACTAATAATCGACGTTTTATTAGATTAAAGAATCTTTTTCAATTCGAAAATCTATATTATGTTATCGTGTATATTAAAACTAAGTGTTGAACGGATAATTTAAACATATATTTGTTCGAGTGTTAACGAATGCAGGAGATGGCCCTTAAAATTCGCATAGCGGTGCTAACCTCTCCGCTTTCCAGTTGGCGGAGATCATCGGCATGTTTTTTACTTGTCTCCGGCATAACATCATCTAAAATTTTCAATTCGCGTTGAGTAAACATCAAATCCAAACTTTTTCTGATACCAATCATTACCACGAGCTGGAAAAAATGATTCCAATATTTAATGAAAGAGAAGAGAGTGGCTAAATATTTTTAAGTACACATTACTACAACAGATACCCACCATTAATGGAAACAGGATTGATGTATTGTGGAAGGACTTGATAAGCCACAGGCAGGCTAGGCAAGTTAGTTGTATGAACGTGAACATATGCACCCTCTTTAATGGAACCTATAAACAAAACGTTTTTTACTACGACAATTTATCTAAGAGAGTAAGCTAGGTAGTAAGTTATAAATACATAAAATTAAAAATAAATTAACTTAACTAAATTATTACGAACCTGTCGAAGGAACATGTAGTCTGGTTGATATTTAACAGGCATCAGCATTATGAGAATCCTATCGAAGAACTGGAGACCCTTTAAAGATGAAACGCCCATGTACAGAAAGACCCCAAATAATACTGGCATCGGAATTTTCCTAAGAAGTGGAGTTAGTAACACAGAGCATCCGATCATTAAAAATATCAAGATGTGAGTAACCCTTTGTTCACGAACTCCTAAAAATTGTGGTTTCTCTCCAGGGGCAGCGCATTCGGATTCCAGTTTCAATGAATTAACGTGATTAATTGAAAGAACGGTAGCCGCTACGAACCAAGGCAATCCCATCACGGTACAGATCTGTATAAGAATGGCCAATACAAAGAGATCCAAGTGGTAACCGCATCCTTTCTGAAAGACAATCAATTTTTTAAAATCAATTTACACATATTATTTATTAAGGGGAATAAATAAATAAATAAACTATGTGTGTAATAAACTATGTGGAATGAGTCAAGTTTAAGAACATGAGCGCTTACCTTGAGTTTATTCTCTTTCCTGTTTACAATCACGGCAGTGATTTGTTGATCCATGAAAATTAAAATTGTTCCTAACATGGCAGGAAGACCTGCTATGAGTGCACTCCACCAGGGGTTGTTCTCAAAAGGCCATATTATCCAGCCCCTGCCGTGTAAAGTCGGTTTAAACTCGGCTGGAACTTCCAATTTTGGTGTACTAATACCCACAAAGTAGTCTAAAGCTGACATTGAAAAGATTGCAATTATTACTGCAAAATCGCTTACTATCTGTCTGACCTAAAAACATATTATTTAATTAAGAACGTTTATTATAGGCAACATAAATGAGATGAATTTCAGGGTCAAGCATATTTCTTATTCTAACTTCAGATTTTCGAAAATAATAATGTAATGAACATCTTACTTTAGAGGGAAAGAAGAGAGCATTCTTAAAATCCTTGAGCTCGACGGACAGCAGAAATGTTCCCATAAATAGAATAATTGACATTAGGAACACATCCGGTACGTAGTTGCAATGATCTCCAATCATTATACCATTGTAATTCTTAAAATATAATACGAAAGTGTTTAGTATGAACAAAAGTACAATTCAATTATTGTATGTGGTAAAAATATAGAAGAGGCCATTTACCTTGCAAGTAATCTGGTCCAACGAGGTCCAGTTAATATTGTCATAGCTGGATGGAAGATAATTATCTGGAGACTTGCATGAGCAATTGTAGTTGAGTACGTCATTCCGGGTATTTAGTGGATAATTTTTATTAATCGACCACACGTTTTCTACGGCCTGTTAGAAGAATATTTCTTAATCTTTTAAATATCATTACGCAGCATAAATGTTGTGAGAAAATTAGGTTTCCTCCTTTGCTTCCTCAAAGAAGAAACTTAATCGTGACAATTTAAAAAAAATTTAATTCTTTAATTGAATGCTTTTCACTTGGTAAATGTATGTATAATTATAATCAATTATTACTCACTTTAAAAATGAAGATGAAAGCTATCAAAGTTGCAAAATTCTCTTCTGTAAATCGAGTTATGTAACATACAAATGCACTGGCGTCCAGTGCTACCAGAACAACCAATATCCCACTGATCCATGTACCAATCCAGAATCGAAAGGACATATAATTCCAGGCGTACTGTCTGGAAAATTCAAGAACATATAAATTTAGTTTGCATTTATATAATTTCAATATAGGTTACTTATAACGTTTTTATTATTTCGTTCAGAAATAAGATTAATAATATAGATGGCATACTTGCAGAATTTGAAGACAATTTGCTCGAATACCAAAACTGGTCCTGTGGATCCCAAAATAGTTAACGGCTGACCAGAAAAAAAGCCATAACCAATGCCGCATACAAAGCCAGCTACAAGAGACTCCATAGCAGCCATATTTTTATCTGTTGCTTCGCTAAGAAGACCACCAAACGTGATTATGGGGGCTAGGCATGCGAAATAGAGAAAGATAAATGATGCTATACATTGAAGAGCCAAGGCGTCTTTGAAATCAGAGAAGTAAAAGGGAGTTTTCCTTTTTACGTCATTAATCAGACCTCCAAATAGTCTACCAGTTCTAGACAAACCACTTTCCTCTCGCAGCTTCTGTTCGTCAGCTTCCTCGTCTACATCTTCTTTCAGTTTTTCTTCCTTTGGTCTTTTTCTTGTATCCTACATGTGACATATCATTTCGTATTTTTACCTTTATATAATACTAATTTAAATAGTTACTAATTTAAATAGTTTACGAATGAAATAAACTAGCTGAAATTTGTAACCCAGAACAATCTTAAATTGTACAAATGTACATAGTACGTACCATACGAAAGAAACAAATTGCAAGTGCAAATATAAGACTAACCAGTTTAATGTCAAATCACAAACGCATTCACTTACTCAGATACAGATTGATTTAGTCAATATTTATCTAGATATATAGATATATAATACGCACTTGTGATGGAATTGCTGCAGGTGGTTCTATCCTTATAGTCGGATCCCATTCACCAGGGGGTAAAACAGTTACCGCGTCTAAGAATTCATCAATCCCAGCAAGTAAGTGATTTCTGTTTTTAGCTTTATACGCTACATCATGGAAGACTTCATCAGACATAAGTGTTGCCATAGCTCGTCCTATTTCGTGAAAATTGGATATTCCTCCCTAAAAACGAAATATTAACATTGTATTTGATACAAAAAAACAACTGGTATCTATTTCTTCTTGCTGCCTTAATTGAGATATGTGCATTAATCATTAAAACTATGCAAGTTGTTGAATCTAGTGGGCTTTGTTGCTTACCGTTGGACCAAGAAGAACAAAAATGAACCTTGTTGGTACAGGAACTTCAGTTAAATCTCCCAATATACTAGCTTGGCTAAGTCGTATGAAGGCAGACAATGTCTTCTCAAGAAAATCCACTTCGCCAACAAGGATGTTGCTTGCTTCTGCTCCTGCTGGTATTTTGCGCATGAAGTGTGTGTTACCCTAAAAAAATCATAAGATATATTCTTTTGAAGTATGCGCTTTTGTTTTGGTGTATAATAATTGGTATAGAAAATCACCTTATGATTAATATCACCCTCTAAACCTGACGAACTGTGATTCCTGCTGATGGAAATACTACTCGGACTTCGATCCATTCCATTGATGTTTGGTTCTTGACCTGAAATATTTCTAGCTTATTGCCTACTGCATTTTATTTAGTTGAAATGCAGATCCCACAACCAAAAAAAACGAACAAAAAAAAGAACATCTAACATTGTGTAATATACAATAATTAGATTCGTGCACATTAGCTTCGTTCACATGCATTAAGCCTAAAATTTGAAATATGTATGAGCAAGCATTGGTGATTGTCGACTAGATGTAAATTTTATGGGTTCGAATATTTACAAAAATAATGTTGCAGTTGTCAAATAAATTTAAGAGTACTCTACACTGAAGCTTAAATACATGATGATAATAATAAGTACTAACACCTGCATGATGTTAGTACTTACTTACAGCTTGAAAAGATAACATATGTTTTCACACAAAATATTATGTATTGTGGATTGTGATATAATAATTAATTTTATGATTGTATCCAGAATTTACTACATTTTAGACTTTTCAAGAAAATTCCTTTATGACTTATTTAACTAAAAATTTCACGAATTTTATAGTGAATGTGGGATTAAATTTAAAGCCAATTTTAATCTAAATTCTGTTATTTCACTGGTTTTTAAAAAATATGCCTTTTGTAATTCAGCTTTCGTCAATTAAGGTCCAATTTTGATAATGGTGTTCCGTTTTTAAAACACAGAACATATGTACCTGTAAATGTTCTGTTAGGTTTTTTAAAAAAATATTCGTGTGAAAATAGAGC
>JAUEJJ010000013.1:19419242-19433666 GCA_032164275.1 Synergus coniferae | reverse complement strand
GCATTAGCTGATGTTTTTCAGGGGCAAAACAACCCAAAATACACAGCTAAATAACAGAATGCTGCACTTTTTATGACGACCGACAATAAGGGCTCTTTTTTTTTGAAATTGAAAATTTCCCACTTCCGGTTGCATTTGAGACATGAGTATACAATTCAGTATAAGTCATAGTATATATATCATCCCCTAATACACAAAACTAAAAATGTCAATTTCGACTCTAAACTAGAAAAACGCGAATATCTCCTAAAACTAAAACCGACAATAAGGACCCTTTTCATATGGACGCCTACATATGTACATAAAAAGGGTTGATTCTTCTTACTCGCATTGTTATTCATTACTTGAAGAAACAAATATAATACAAAGTAGTCAATTTCCCGTGACATATCTGATTTCCCAGTAGAGAATGTTACTAACGTCAAGGACGTTTATTGCACCGACACTATCGACAGTATTGTTGAAAGGAGGGTGACAGGTCAGGGATTGATGAAATTAGTGCTCATGACTTTCTCCTTAAGCTCGTTGTTCAGAAAGCTCAATCTGAACGTTTGCGAACAAGTGAATGAAGGTGATTAATGTGACTTGACGATACTTAATTATCAAAGATAGCGAAGGAATAGATCTGGACACGTACAACACAGAGGCGATATATTACGGAGGAATCGGTAGATCCGATTAATCCTACGAACGTCTCCAAACAAATCACTCGACCGTCCATTTGATACCATCTACGTTGAGCGCTACTAAATGCATGGCTACAATTATGCGCTTACATAATGCGCCCGATCGATTAATCACTGCGTGATTTACGAGGGATTCGGCAATACTGAGCGCGTGTAATTGTACATGCGTCTGAATGTACTTGTGCGCAAGACACTGCATCGTCTACGCAATTCTATAAATCAGTTCTAAAAAGACCATACGATGCATAGTCAATAGTTTGGCATATTAATCGCTGGAGAGGAAATCTATGTTACAAAGTCGTATAATTTTACTCATCCTCTCGTTCTATTGCGTATTTTAACATATTTTCACAGTGAGACATGAACTGTGAAAACATGTTAAATATTTTCATGCACCAAATTTTCATTCATGCACCAAAATGTTTTGTTGTTTCAAAAAAAGGCTATAACATAAAATAACTAAATTGAGATATAGAATATGACTATAAATGCAAAAGTGATGCTTGATTTTTTACAATAACGTGGTTTATTGGGCAGAGGTAACAATAAATCAACGAATGTTGTAAGGAATAAGGATTAATATCAGATTATCGGTATTATATATCGAGAAGATGAAAACAAGAAAGATAGAACCTGTAATTGCGTTTACACACCAAGTTAGTTCTCCTCTGAGAATAATGACCGGGAATGTCGATAATTGGCGGAACTATCGTGACCAGACGTGAGGTAGCACCTGGCAGCTGCCTTGCGATCTTTCTTGTCTAATTGATCCGAAGTGATTTATATTGCTGCACTCTAATCCATTTTACCATTCTCCAGCACATGGCAATGGCACATTCCTTAATTCCTTTCATTTGATTTTCAATCAATTCGTTTGTCAATTGTTGCTCTTTTTGGTACTGAATACGCATTTCAATTTCTTCTTTTATAATAGCTTTGTTTACTCTTGGACAGCGATGATGAGGAGTAATCGGTGAATGTGAATAAAATTGACATGATAGCGGTATAGATAAGGCAAGTGTCTAATATAATAAAGAAAAAGAAAAAGAAAAGGAAAAAGAAGAAGATGAGGAGGAGGAGGAAGAGGAAGAAGAAGAAGAAGAAGAAGATGGTGATGAAGAAGATGGTGACGAAAAAGGAAAAGGGAAAATGCTGAAGAAAAGATTTCGCAAATGATTTAAAGATCCAATGCTTCCGTCATGTTAAAAGTGCACAAGTATCTGTATGGGGTTCCAGAACATCGGCAGCAAGCCTTTCGCTCTCCAAGGGCGATATCAGATCGTTCGTATAAAACTATCGTATCGTTTAAATACGCACTGAAAGGTGAGGCGATGCATCAGGAGATACGCGGGCGGTGGCAGTCTGGGCTCGTCGGTTCGTCCGTCCGTCCGTGCGTCCGTCGATCCGTGTTGAAGATATACTTTGTGGAATCCATGGGAACCACGGAGACCCACGCTTAACGCATAACCCCTTCTCTGCTTCGTTCATTGGTTCTCCCTCCCATACATGGCGCACCATCTTGTGGCCCCTACATGCCAATATCCGATATCCTTGCAGAATGCAGACCTCTGCCAAGAGTGATTGTCATTGCTACTGCCCTCGCCAATATTGCAGCCACTACTGATGATGTAATTGTAGTCATCATGACCTTACTGCGTATCCATGTTGATGATTGTTGAACAATAGAATTAAGGTTCTTCACGACAGATTCAATCTATTTATTATCAAGATCATTACCATCTATATCCTTTTAAGAATAAGGACATGTAGTTAGAGTGTAGAGATCTTGCCATTGCCGCTTCGTGGTCCACAAGAATTCCACAAGGGAATTAATCTACATACATCTTTCACTCCCTTGCTTCCTGGCAATATAAAATCGCGAAACGGTTCCCGTAATTGGTGTGGCATTCCACGTTATGAGTTAATTCTAAAGCCGATCGGGAGTTGGAGATATTAGTAACACGGCAACATACAGCTGTTATACATTATACATTATAATATCTACTGAATAAACAACTGGATCAGAATTTTGTGTAATATGTATTATATTAAAGGGATAATAATGTGGGAAACATTAGAAATATATCTCTTGTTGCTGGCTACTTTTTTAGGAATTAGGTTTTATTATTGCGCTATGCAATAATAAAATGCAAAGTGGTCTGGACGATGGGCACATTCTAAGAAGACTGGGTGAAAGACATTGATGAGGTCTGGTTAAAATTGCAAAGCCCGGATGCTTTAGTTGGTGAGAAACAAAACGCGGGGATAAAAGTTTTCAAAAGGGTGGACCTCATCGGGCATTGTTCATCTAATGATGAAGTGGAAACGTGACAGGTGAAACCCAATATACACGACATGCCAGAATCTCGCAGCACCCAGTAGTAAAATCTGTCAGGGTAGAGATTTTGAGTTAGCTTCACGCTATATAGCGCATCAGGCCTCTTTTGTTAATGCACAAAGATAAAAAAAGAAGTCCGAGCGCTATGCTGATATAGGTCCTGAAACCTATATGTAATATATTCATGCACTCAACTTTCGTATTAAAATGTATGAAACATTATAAATTTGCAAATTGGTTAATGTCAACATTGGATGCGGATTAGTTTAAAGGATGTGTCCTTTCTTTTGCGATTTCCATGTGATCCTTGACTTTGTTCATGACTGATGGCGAAAACACAGACTTACACAAAATACACGCGTTCTATACTTTTTGATGCGTTAAGTACTCTAAATATATATCAATGTGTAATATTTTGCCATGTGTATTCCAGATACAAGAGAAACAAGTTTCATCAATGCCATTGCCGCTGCTGGTGTGACCTATGCAATCACCAGAGCATGTACTACGGGAGGACTCGTTCAGTGTTCCTGTGAAAAAATGATAGCGAATGGTGAGTTTGGTTATATGTGCATAATTTAAGTTGAAGTCTTCGTAATTTATGCGACTCATTCTATTCTTGAGACCCAGAAACTTGTCGACTATTTCATGTCATTGATGAAAACCATTTATTCCATCAATAAAAACAATCACTGGTAGAGACCACAAATCAATTATATGGACATTGAGTCTAATACATAATATACATACTTATTAAAGTATTTATTCATGAAAAAATAGGTGTATAAACGTTTCAAGAAATACTTTAATTTGTGCAGGAAATCGTATTGGAAAATTAGGTCATATGCCAGAAAATAGAAGAAAAAATATTCCCACAGAAGGTGAATGGGAATGGGGAGGCTGTGGAGACAATATCAATTATGGTTTCAAAAAGTCTCGTGAATTCATGGATGCTCCCTACAGAAAGCGTAGCGACATCAAGACCTTGGTTAAATTACACAACAGTAACGCTGGTCGTTTGGTGAGACAACAAGAAACATAAGATTTCATATTAGGATTTTAAGTAATTTTAAGGAAAATCAAGGCATATATCAAGTGATTTTACGAAATTTGAAGGAATTTCATTAAGATTTAGTAGGATGTTAAAGGAATTTTAAGGAATTTTATGAATCTTATTGAGATTCCTGAAATTAGGCAAGGAATTACAATTTTTTATACTTGAAAAATGAAAAATTTTGAATTATTGACATTCACTGTAGGCTGTGAGGAACTTCATGAGAACAGAGTGCAAATGTCATGGCCTTTCGGGTTCTTGCACTGTGCGAACTTGCTGGAGAAAGATGCCGGCGTTTCGAGAAGTAGGAAATCGTATCAAAGAATCCTTCGATGGCGCAGCTAAGGTGATACCTAGTAATGACGGTCATAGTTACATAACTGAGGGATTAACAATTAAACCACCTGGAAAGTTTGATCTCATATATAGTGAAGATTCGCCGGACTTTTGTAAACCAAACAGGAAGTCTGGATCTCTAGGGACTAGTGGTCGACAATGTAATGCTACCAGCCCTGGGGTTGAAGGTTGTGAACTTTTATGTTGTGGCAGAGGATACGATACAAGAATTCTGAAAGAGAAATTAAACTGTCAATGTAGATTTAAATGGTGTTGTGAAGTTAGCTGCAATACTTGCATTGTCAGAAAATCAGTAAACTCTTGTCGCTAGTAAAAATTATACTAGAAATTTATATTTGGGATAATGAAGAATAAGCTTAAATATACCTTAAATATACTCGTACATGTATTTTCTTAAGATGTTTTTTCCATTTTCTAATAAATTCACATTATTATTATCATTAAGATGTGCTTTATGGAAGAAAAAGAAAATGAAATGTAGGATGTGTTATTAGATACTAAATAAACTTTTGTATCATATAAATAAATCCATGTAAAAAAACAATTTCCAATCGAAAATAAACCTTTTTTTAAACATAGTTATGTTTAGATCTCACTTATTTACAACAAATTACCAACAGATTTTGGAAAATTCTGTAAAGAATTGTTTTAGCGAAATTCGCTAAAATTTTGGTGAAAATTATTTTCCCAAACAAAATTAGTGAGGCTTATTAAAAAAAGTAGTAGTTCTTAACTAATTGATGGTAAAAATTCTTACTAAAGTAAATTTGTGAATGAATCGGCACTGTTTCATTAGTAACGTCTCAATTCAGATGAGAGAGTATACGGAATGATAAAAATATTTAGTATTAACTCGAAGATAGGTGTTAATATTAGACCGATTAACGGATCGTTTTAGTTCAGCCTCTGTCATCAAAGCGTCATTCAGGTACCTGAAGTTCAAAGAAGTAAATGAGGTTCGAAAATTAGTTGGTCCTTTATGGGTTGTGTAAAACATAGCTTTTAGCTGTAATTCACCTTTATACGAAGGGCAGTCGCGTCGGGTGCAATAAAAAAAATTCTTGTCTACATAGCCTATAAAATAGGTTTATAACGCGGTAGGAATTTCGCGTACCCATAAACACAAGGCATTAATGTCCCTATGTACACGGTTTCTTACGAAGATACGGTGTCATAAAAATATTCCAACTCCCGAGCCGTCGCATCACCATTGAGATAAAATCACGTCATTCTTATTAGAAGACGAAAATTATCGCGATTATGTGGTATTTTTTTACTGCGCGAGTATGAATAACGTCATCTTCAAAAATTGTTGTGTTCCACCTTAGAATCCGTGAGCTATCAACTTTAATGAACGAAAAAATAATCCGTAAATGATGTTCGCCAGCCCTAAAATAATGCATATGCATATAAAAAATATACTTTATTGCTGGATTTAATGATCTACATATAAAATTCTAGGCCATGAACTTTATACAAATTAATGTACTGTAAATTACTGTGTACTGTTGCTATCAGTACTATAATATTACAATTATTGATCTAATCAGTATGTTGCTATGATTATACGCACAGGAAAGTAAAAATACGTTTAGCTTAATAGTTGTGTTGTTAAAACGTAATATCTTGTGCAGACACTTTAGACCATGTGCCCTGCAGATCATCTATATATAGTAAATCAGAGACCTTGTGCACGTATGCCATAATAGGCCGATTTCTTGAAGCGACTCGAAGTGTCGCAATTAACCCCGCGCGGACGTCTGGACACGATTAGTTCATGGACCAGAGATTGGTCTGCTTCTCGACGGCTGGGTGGTCCGAGTGGAGTAATTTTAGTCTGTTGCCACAACCAAGCAAAATAAGATGGCTCCCAAAAGTTGAGTTAAGTTTGCCGCAGCTCTGCAACTGACTCATTGAAGGAAAACAGACAAGATCATTGAAGCATCTATTTAAGTGATTCATAGATAATAATTAACCTTAGTATGGAAAAATTATGCAGCTATCATTCAATGTATGTCCCGATTTTTTATCATTATTTAAAATTACAAAAATGATATAATAAGACTGTCATCACTTGTCAGATCTTTTCTAAACATCAAGATATAAAGAAAAATATATTTATATATTATATATATATATTATATATATAGAGGGAAAAGAATATCGTTTAAAATCTGTTAAGAATGGCTGGTAGTATATATAAGAAATGAAAATGAATTCTGCTAAAGAAAGTTGTACAAAGATTTGTAAAGAAGAACTTGAATTCAACATTTCGCAAGTTGACTTATAATGCATCTGCGAGAGAGGTATTAAGTAAAGAAAAAGATGATCATTAGGTCGTCACGTCTGCTAGTTGCGAGTAAAAATTATTGCCGAATTCCACGGAGGCTTTGGTACTTATACTGGTATTAGGTATGTACCAATGGCCGTACTTACGGCCGGTATATTCAGTACTTGTCGAGGAGGGCAGCCGCAATTAATCACGGTCGCATTTATGGTTTTGTTGCCTGGCACGCCCTGCGAAACGTCGCGAATTGTTCCTGGAACGTAGCCAATTGTTTGGCGTGGGAGACTTTCCAGGCGGCCTGCCTCTCGTTTCAATGTTCACCCTCTTGGTGATGTTGACGGCAATTTTGGTTTTCTAATTCGAATCAGTGAAACTTTTACTATTTTAGTGAGTAGTTATCAGGTGGAAATGAGGAACCGGTATCCTTTTAATTTTTCACTGAAAATTCAGTGTATGTTAGTAAATAAGGACTTGACAAAATTCATTCCTGAATTCACTGGTTTATTGATTATTTTCAGCTAATTAACTCACTGACGTATATTAGACCGCATTTTTGGAAATAGGATACTCGGAGAAAAATGGATATTCAACCTTAATATCTTTGATAGTGAACTATGTGACAGCCATCTAAATATCTAACAATAAGATATTCACTTTAAGTATCTAAATATTCAGCCTCAATATCTTAGATACTAAGATATTAAATCTAAGTATCAAGATACTAAGTTTGGAAGACGAGATAACAAGTACGAATATCTAGATATTCAAGATGAATATCTATAGATATTTAGGATAAATATCTATGATATTCAGGATGAATATCTATGATATTTAGGATGAATATATTAGTAATTCAATCTTTTGACTATCAAGATGTTAAGTTTGAATATCTATTTTTCTCTGTGTAAAAACTTTGAGAAGCACTTACATTTAATTGAAAGGATAATGTTGTTTATATATATATATTATTGATACACTTTTGAAGAGATACAAATATATAGTATTCGACCAGATATACTTAGGATATATAATTACCGAAACATGGAATGCAGGAAGAGTTTTCGTCTGGTGGATGAGAGCAGCTCAGTAGTATTAGCTAAATTATGACCATGTAGTATGCAGCAACGGCAGCAATCTGAGAGATAATAAGCTATGCATCCGCGTATACTTGCACCCTTAAGACGCCGGAGGTGGTCGTTTGCTGACCGTGCGCTCGTCGACGCCAATATTAATTAAACGATCCCATAAGCTTAACAAACTGGCTGTATGTTAGGCAGTTTATTGAGGTCCCTACTCTGGATGTTAAAATGTTCCAATCTTAATTAGGTAGGTGTCTGCAGGAGAATAATTCCACAGTGTTGAGCTCACCGAAATACTTAAGTCAAGCCATCTAACATGATTATACCTATCCATTTAAGTTTACCAACGAAATGAAAATGATTCTGAAAAAAAGTTGGAGAGAGATAGAACGTTTCCTAGTTTACTGAGTTCGTTAGCTTTATAGTTTGCTAAAGTGCCGCTGATTGATTAAAGCTGCAGCATCACGTGTAAAAGTTGTAGAATTATTGACAGTTGAAATGGAAAAGGAATTTAACAATTTAACCAATAAATTGTCATCCTAATGATCTTCTTGATTAATAATAACCTCAGAAATGTCCCAGTAGAAAATTAAAGCAAAATTGAAGTTGAGATTGGAACGAGAGGCATGCTGCAACAGGTGCACCTGCATGAGTTGTTCCGAACCGTTGCGTTGCGTTGCGTTGCCACGGCCGCACCTCATTCTCGAGGAACCCACAAGTACAAGTGAACGTCCTTACATACGTGAAGCTAATTGGCACTGACTCGGGGCTGAAAGATTTTACCACGAACTTGGCAGTACCTTCGTGCTTCATCCTGGAATTGTCAATTAAGGTTCGAATATGTCGGAAACCAAAGATACGGGTTACGACAGGTTATGATAAAACAGGAGGCAAACTGATTGGAATATCACGGAGTGACCACTTTATAATTATATAATGTAATTATGTCTATGGAATTATTATTCGTAGAAGAGTGAAGTTAGCATCCTAAAAATATATATTTTGCAGTGTTTGGTTTAACGGAGCTTGAAATTGTTTCGCAGACAAAACAAAAAAAAAATAAATAAAAGCTCAATGAGGAAAAGTCGATGCTGAATTAAAATGAAGATCAAGATCAAGATCAAGATGCAAGATCAAGTTGAAATTGAATAAGAAAGATATATGACTATATATAGCGTCAGAAAAGAAGAGACAACATTGTCAGTATCAGGCAAAAAAAGATATTTTGAAGTAGACATATACATATACATGGGTATTTACATATGTACAAAAGAAAGTTGTGCGCACACATTCTCGAAGACCCCAAACAACTTCATCCACAGGGCGCCTCTGATTTATCCATATTAATAAAAGCTTAAAAGTCCTGTTAACATGTGTGCTTGTAGTATGGGTAGGCTTGAGCATCTTGGATAAGAATGGCTGCGAAACTATTGCGATTTCGGCACTAAACGTGACGAGCACAGGGGCCTAAGGGCCCAAAGTTTTGCAGTATCCAGCTGTATCGCGCTGAACAGCGTATACGACCACACATAGCATCACAGCAGGGTATCCAGGGTGTAGAGACTGTAGAGGATCAGGGGATCAGGGGATCAGGGGATCGCGGGATCGCCGCCACGAGATATCAGGCATTATTAAAACTACATAAACACCGAGAAGTAAAATGCGAATTATGGCCTGGGAGGGTTGTGAATTAAGGAGGGGCGATGACGGAACTTTAAGAGCTGCAGATAAAGATCGTTCACTTATGTGCAAGCACGTACATATATGCTTGTTCCTCAAAGTGAATGGATTATTATCATACAAATCTTAGATTCTTGGAACAGTGTCAGAACCAATGTTTTAGATTTTAAGTATCTCTCTAATGTAACATTTTGATGAAGTATAAGCACCATTAGCTATAATTATTGAGTTAAGCAGACGTTTTATCTCAGATAAAGTTTCCTACATATTCATGACAGGCATGAATACATGTAATACTTATAATGCAATATATAATAAGCTGTATCTTTTTCCTTTCCTATTTCTCCCTACATTTCTGAAGAATTTCACATATTTTTAGAATATCAATTTTTCATTTTCAGTACCAATCCGAGAACTTGCAAATTTTTGGACTGCAGATGAACTGCAGTAATGAACTGCAAAATAAACTGCAACAATAAAAAGTGATAATATTGTAGTGCTTATCTATTTGTTATCTTTGACTTTATGTTTTTTTTTATCAAACAGCAGTAAGGTGTAATCATACATGCATCTGTACCGTGTTTTTCCTTTTTCATTGTATAAAGTACAGTGGGTAAAAAGTTGAATTAAATTAATGATTCGACGTGTTCTTGATCCCACGAAGAGAAGACACATGCCGAGATCTCTCAAGAATGATTCGGAACATTTGAGGCGAGACGTATTTAAGTCACGTTAATAGCAACCAGCTTTGGATATGTGAAATCACGTCGAATGACGTTATCACTGTGCCCGAGTTGAATATCGATCGATTGAAATCAAATTGACGAACGAACAATGACAAGCACACGGCGCACCGTCTCCCGTGGGGCATTCTAGCGATGTGGTCCTTAATGAAGCTGTTTTCGGCCAGTGAAGGAGTCAGACTTTAGACTTATGCACTTATCAATCAAACTCGATCTAATACACTTATCGACAATCGATATATTCAAACTCAATTCATGACTTCTTTTATACCTAACTAAACATCCAAGTTCATGCGTAAAAGATACGAGTATATCAGCATTAGATAATAATTTCTTTAATTTGTAATGATGTGTCTCGTTCAATGAATTAAGCTTCAAATGAACTGGTATAATATACCCATATCAACGTTTTGGAATTATCACAAACTTTTCAGTTTTTAATGTTCCACAGAGGAAGAAGAGGAACAAAAGGGCTAGTCTCATGCACTCGAGCACTTGTTCTCTCGTTTTTATTCACGTTGCGTGTCCACCCACATTCAGTATGATATGGATGTGAGCATTTAGCCAGGGAAACACACCGACGTTGAGGCTTATAGTCCGGCACTGAATTTATTATGCTTTCTACTTCCTACAAGAAAGCTACTGCGACCCTCGAGGCATATTTCACATTTTCCATTGTCTAAATAAGTATGCATGCGATTGTAAATGCCTATTTAAATTTTAATTTTTATTAGCATTTATGGAATATCTATTCGAGGTGCTGATGAAAAGTGAAGTGAAGACACATAATCGCCACCCATCAGGTGGAATGTGTGTGCTTTCAACTTCAGTGTGCGCTCCGCCCATGTAATCAAGCGACAGGCTTTTAAACCAAATTAAAATTTAAAAAAAAATTTCCAATCCTCAAGACGCGTATAGCAGACTAATACCTTAAATATATGTATGATAATGGAAACATTAACTATAAGGCTTAATGTTTGAGGATCTTCCGAGGGATCTTCTTATAACTGAAAATTAGAAATTGATTCACTTTAGTCTCAGCAGTGGTTTGAAACAGTGAATTTGAAAACTTATTATTTCGTTCCAAGTTTGTTAAAAATCAAGGTCACAGAAAAATGTGCTAACCGAACAGCCATAAAGAGAGGAATTTGTGCGAACGTTCACACGAGTGCTGCTGAGTATTATTGCATACAAATAATATCGTCTGCTTAAGTTATTGACATGTCTTAATAATGATGAAAAAAATAAACACTGCTATTTCCTTAAAGCTTCTATATTAATCCGAATGTGCGAACGTTTGCGTGGAAAGGTATAAGAAGTTTCCTCCTTCTGGAACATTGCGGCTGACTGAATCGCGACGCGTCAGAGAGAAACGCCTCCTCTCCCTGCTGATTGTAAATGGCCCGTTTTACGATCTAGTGGTTTTCAGTCACTCTTTTTTGCTGCTCACCAAAGGTATCATCCTGGCCGTCTCCGAGGAACACCTACCTCGATAATTACGTGACATTTTGTTTTGCGACCGCAAACATTTTTTCCGCGCCTCCAGTAAGACGAAGGGAGAAATGAGGATAAGGAAGCTTTGACTGAACAAACCGATAAGATCAAATCAAAGGATTTTGGAGAATGGGACAGCTTCAAAAGGCAGCTTCCACAATTAACTGGCCAATTAATTATTATTAATTATTGATACCTGTGCTTTCAACTGATGTTGATGCTAAAATTGTGACTGTATATTTGGCTGTTTGGGGGCAATGTATGGACGCTGATTAGTGCGGCGGGATTAAGAGATAAAATGATTATAGGTCTTAATATTGTAGAATACATTATATATGTACATATATGTAAAAATATCATTATTGATAATTACTGAGAAATAACTCAATAGATCACAGGATTACGGCCTGGCGTTCAATAAAATATCAATTTCGGTAATGGTCGACTGTGCGGTGAGTGCGATTTTGACGCCTCAATTATGAGAATCGCCTCGAGAATCGCGGAACACGGCGGAGGGTCTCTCGAACCCTATAAGCTTGAGCTAGCGTTTAGGTTTTCTCTTTTTGTTTACAGTTTACAATACGATTTCTTCTTCATTATGATGTTCTTCGTTGGTGTTTACGAATACATTTTCCTTTGTTCGCATTATATATCGTTATTAAACTTTAATTGTGCAGAAATGAAATTTAACTGAAATTAATTTTGATGTTTTTCACATAAACTGAAGTATCTGTAACTGATTTTAAAAAAATCGCTACAAAATTTTTATGTGAGGAATACGACATTTTTCAGAAAGAAAACAATCGATGAAAATAATCCGACACTGTTTGGTGAAAATAATTTTATTATCAATGTAATATGTTTCTTGTTTATGTCGATCATCGATTTGAAAATGTAGACCATGGTGGTCCGGAAATCTTTCATAATCGAGTTTTCGAACATTTCACGTCAACATACAGCATGACTGATGAGATCTCCGTTAACATAAAGGGATAGTTGAGGTGAGCCATCCTTTGACTTTTACAGTGAGCCATCAGGAGGCTGTCTTCTTTAGTTCTGGTTCTGCTTCTGAACGGCCCTTATCCAATTGCCTTGACTCAAACTACTGCTGACTACTTGGCACAGTCTCGTCCATCCCGTTCATCCAGTGACGATCGGATAATGATCATTTAGGCGAACAATCGAAACAAAATTACCTGCCGGGTGTCTTCACTATTCTTCATCGTTCTTCTTGTTATTACATTCTATGGTTGAATCGATTTGCTGATTACTACCTTGTCCCTATTCACACAGATTCTGCGTGAAAGAGTTTTTTTAGATCCCTTGTTTTATAGATATAAATATATAGATATAGATATAGAATATAGATACAGATATAATAGATACAGATATATATTAGATATAAAAGAAGAAACAAAGAATTCCTTTTAATTTAATAGTATATTGTCTCAGCAAAGCACGTCAAAGGTTTGCTGAGTAGTAATAGACGATATTTTATGCAAACGATATTTAGACGATATTTTATGGTTTCCGTATGGGAATTGGTGTAAAAACGTTATCGACACACCATAGGTGCGACGTGAGCGTCATATACCATGGAAATGTGAGATTATGTTATGATTTTAGGTTTAGTTAGTCAAATAAAACCTTTTCAAAGTGAGGGTACGCCGCATTATGAGCTTTTTCTTGGAAGTGAGGTGATGTGTACTGCATAAACTCTCCATCTTCATTATCACTTGCCATCGCGACACGAATAAAGGCAATTGCTGTCGGATGATACTCGGACTTTACTGCAATCACATTACCACTGACTCAAGTGTTGCCGGCCGGCATGCTCTGTAAAACTCTAGTGTAGTCTACAAACATCAGTCACATGTACTGCGCATGCGTCACAAAAGAAAGCTACGGGGTGTCGCGGTTTGGACCAAAAGCGCATGCGTGTACGCCGTAAAATTATACTTTTACGTTCATGGACCGTAAAATCCGATAAACCGTATAAACGATTACTTTGCGTCCCATGATCGCGTACCAAAAGATACGAAAACCGTTTGGTTTTGCATAAACTAGATATTTGTGGTGCATATGTAACGGTTGTCGTAATTTGTTTACATGACAAATTAAATTAACATATTATATCTAACATATTCTTAATCTTATCTGGTTCGTCTTATAGAATGGGTTTAAACTAATCTACAAATTTAATTGTATGTGTGGAGCGAGTTCTATTAGAATATCCAACTTAATTACTGAGGTTAATCTCTTTCACAGTGTAAGTCAATTTCATCATATATTACCTGCGATGTGGGTGTTCCATCGAGTCAAATGCTTTCTGCCAAGAGTTGCTACTCATGCCATATAATACCAAGCCAGTATTGTGTCGTTCTTCTCTTCCCAACAGTAATATATTTCCACACAAGAAATTTCTGGGTAAGATATTGGAAAAAATCTTAGCTTAGAATTGAGCACGACTTCCTTCTCTAATGATTTGAAAAAAAATTAAATATGTAAATTAATAAGGATATTCATTTGAACATATTAGGTATTTTTCATAAACTTGCCCCTGCTTCATATAAAAGCGAAGAGACGCTCAATATGAAACTGTGACTTGATGTCCTTATTATATGACACAGGGAAGGGATGCCCCATACATGTTCAACCTAAGGGATTTTGTCATATATGTAGAGGAAGACATGCACACGTGCACAC
>JAUEJJ010000013.1:19393526-19408284 GCA_032164275.1 Synergus coniferae | reverse complement strand
AATTAAAAACCTGTTTAACTTCCGACTGTAAGTGTATTTTTTGTTTACCCAAACTTTAACTTTCATTTTCTCGAAATGTGGTTTTATGAATTTCCAACTTCAAAAGTGTCCCGGGGACATGTTTTTTGACATAAAGTGTCAATTGTTTTTTCATTGTGCAACGTTTTGATCCACTTTTGGATCAGAGCTCTTAGATCATGGTTGAGATTACCCCAGAAATGAAGAAAACACCCCTTTTTGGAACAAAAAATGAATTTTCGGATTTCTTGCAAATATTTTTTGAATAACGTTTGTGATTATTTTGCTTCAAAAAAAAAAAGGAAAAAAATGCATTTGTATATAAAAGTGCAGTTATGAAAAAGAAGGACCTGCTCCTCTTACCCCCCAACTCCCCCCACCACCAAGCTGGTTTCTTTCTGTCTGGCTGCCTCTCTTGTGGAATCGCAGCAGCATTCAAATGTCAACAGCATCCAAGGCAAGTCTAAGAGAGTAACAGATCTGTCCTGTAAAAGCCTCCCCTGCCTCTTACTTCTCATCCGGAAAAAGTTTAAGTGCGGTAGTCCAATACAATAAACGTAAGGGACACTAAACTGTTTGCAGTTGTCAATCCTTTTGTGGATTCACCGGACAAGTATTACAGAGCTACCAATCAAAGGGGTACAGTCTTATCCAAAAGGGGGTTTTCGTTTATGCGTGTCTCGATTGATCGATTTTCACAAATTACTTAGTGCTAAATTTTCAAGACAAAAATCCAGACATTAATTGATCTAATCGTCTCGTAGTCACATGTATTACAGCGTGCAGACTCTGCTTCCTCTCAACTCGAAACAACCTTTCAACAAAACTGAAAATTCTTTTCAAGGGATGTCTGTGCTTTCCTGCATTGCATTCTTTTCGCTGTTGTGCGAGCATGAATCAAGTCATTAACTTCAATCTTCACATATGTACAATTTTAAATTTATTTAAAAATCGCGCGTGTCACAATAAGCGCAAACAAGGTGTACGCGGAAAAACTCTATACAGTGGGCAAGTATTAGTTAGCACTGAGCTTCCGAGAGGACAAACACTTAGCAACCACATACTAATTCTGTTTCGAACCTCTGATTATCGTTTATGTTCGTCTGAGTATAAAAATTATACCCTGTATCTGCAAGACCAGTGGGATTCGAATAACCTGGTGCTAAATGAATCGTAATTTTACGTTGCTTTTCAGTTATATATTACTGAGTCTATACGCGTAAGAATAATCGAATTTGGTAAAATTCTAATTTGTTTACTGTTCAAAAATTCATTAGCGAAGATTTTGAAATTTTTATATGATTTTCTTCTCTTGATTTTGAGAAACCACCTATTGGAAATTGGGTTGAATCGGACAAGAGATCTGTGGCCGGTGGCTGAAAGCTAGATTATGAGAGGATCACACCGAGTTGGACCGCCTCTAGAGATCACCGTTTTATTACTCAGAAACCGTTTTCTTTATTTCACTGAAAAACATGAATGACAACAGTCGAACACAATTTTTTCTCTAAATAAATTTCAAGTGACTTACTTTGATCATAATAATCAAAGTAAACATGCGAATATATACCTATACGAGAAACAGAAACAAGAATTCTAAAAAGCATATTAATTTAATGATTTGAGGCTTATGTTAAAATTATATATATCTCGTAACAAAAACAGCACCCTTCGCTTAAATCCAACGGATGCTGTCTATTTGTTGCTAGAAACCTCTAACATCTCGTTGGTCGTTTCTTAAGACCACACACCGTCGACTACCTGAACCTATCTACGGATCGCGACCATAAAAATTAAAATGTCAACCGATAAATAAATGTCAATCGAAAATTAAGATAGGCAACGTCACACACCAGTAGCGTTTTCGACCTGGTCCACCTTAAAAGAATTTCTTTAAATTTAGATAAGTAATTTCTTTCCCAAACATATATTTCTTCTCTAATTCCAGAAAAAATCATGACTTAAAAAACAGCACTGATGAGCTAATGTCAGATACTAATTACTACTATAAATAAGTGAGCATACACAGTTACACTCTAAAGCATCTAAATTCCACTAAAATATGTTTTAAATGATATGTAATTTTTTCTTTCTGATTTTTAATTAAATTTACACCCACACTGCATTGCATCCATATACCCAGTAATAAATATTTTTTGTTAAAACTCAGCAGTGTACCTTCGCTTCATTCAGACGGAGGTTGTCTATGGTTTTAGTGAAAAATATTTATTATTGAGAACGTATAGCGACGAATGCCGAGAACGAATGTGCTCTTAAATGAAAATTAAAAATGATTTTTTCTTCCGTTTTTATTCATTTTTTGCAGGTAGCCATTTGGTATTTCAGTCAAGACCCACCCGCAGGTATTTGTCCAACGGTGAGACATCGGGTGGCCAGAAAAGTTTGAAATTTATTGACAAGACTTCCCACAGCGAACTGTCCTCGCCCACCATGGGTGACCTGGACCTGAATGGTCTGACACGAAGAGCGTCACCGAAAACGACCGGTTAACATCTCTGCTTCTGTCATCGATCCTCACTTTAGTGCTTCATAATTACGCACCCGCCATAATTTATGTTCTTGCCTATACAACCGTCCGAAAGTTCATGTAACTCCGTGATTCGACAGCCTTCAAATATTTCCAAATCTGACGACAGGTGCCTATTTTAGTTCCATATTTCCATAATCTCATTAAAAACATCGAATTCCGGAATGAAAATACATATAAGTACATGAAAATCTATAATTTTTGTTGCTTTCAATATTCTTAAAAAATTTAGGGTAAATGAATAAAACACGAGAACATTTTTATTTAACTAGCTGCTTTTATATTATTCAAAATGAGTGGAAAAAATTTGAATCGGAAGACCCAGCATGGTATTGCTAACAGTTTTCTGCCAAAGTGCAAGATCATTTAATCTCACTTTGCCAGAAAACAATTGTCAATACAATGCGTGCGTCGTATCAATGTACGTCGTTTGTCATTGTGACGACGTTCTGTAGCTACATAAGCGACGGAAGGAAAATCCCATTGTGGACGGTTCTGAACAGAACTATAGAGATCGGCTGAACCAATATAGACGTCCAGAGCAGTTGCTTTCCTGACATGGTCATATTTCACCTCCAGGTATCCCTCACCAAGGTATTCGTCCAAATTGGTCATAATCTGGCGGGTTCCCATGCTCGTGGCTTACGACACCCTGGTGCGACGCTACCAACTACTGTTCATAATTACTATACCATTTCTTTCTTCTCTCCTTCCGTTGGTGTTCAAAAGTTGTATCACAAGACAGACAAATTAAAAATCACAAAAGCTAGAGAAATATAAATTGTTCCAAGTTTCCAATTAAAGCAGATAAGATATAAGATATGCATTATAAGAAATTAATATTCATCACACGGATGAGCTTTCACAATAATCGATCAAGTCAACTGGCGACAATGAGTTACGCTGTATAATCTGTAATTGATGCGTGTGTAAAAGACATTGTTGATAATAACTGCTTAAAGAAGAAGCGCGACCTATATTCACCTGTATTGGACACATTGCTCTGTTGGATTTAGTTGTCACTCTCGATCATCTGTATAACAACTTGATAAGCTCGGTTAAGTAAAACCGGACAGGTAAAGTTACGTTGCGGTGTTTCTTAAATGTTCCATAACTGAGTCTAGTGAGAGAGAATCCGTAGGAATTCGAATCTAAATTAAAATTTATTCATCCTGCCTTTTAATTCCGAGATAAGATTCCAAGTAACGGGTGACCGACCCAAGGAACGCGCCCATTCTCATCCCAAACGTCAAGACTGCCCGATTAATTTTTTATTTCCTGTGTTCAGTAATTATTCTAAATAGCCACAACCACTATCACTATCTCTCTCTCTCTCCCCTCCTTCGTTTCTCTCCCTCTTTCTATATGTATCTATTATCTATCGATCTATCTTATATAGGGAATGATGTAATGCTGCTACTAATAAAACTTAATGTTCATTATGATTAATTCATAAACATCGACAGAAAAGTGTAAAATGTAATAAAACGGTAATTGCATACAACCACTGATGGTTATACCCTACCTGTAGGGAATGGATCCTTAGTTTCAGTTGTTTGTGTGAGGTGCAAAGAATGCAGTTGATGTGAATGTCATATATATGTATGTAGAACAACAGAAACTCACCTCGCAACAAAATCTTTTTCAAAGACCTTCTCACAGTCGTGCAATTCCATCTGCGATTCTGAAATTGATATTGACATTCTATTGTGCCAATCTGTAAGCCTCTCGTAATTTCCTTGAGTAGCTCTGGTTCTTTGCTACATATATTCGTTAATTTACCCCTCAATCGACGTGTCTTTTTGCAAATCAGCATTGGATCCATCACCATCTGGCTACCCAAAGTCCTGAAAATTTTTTACATTACATATATTGTAAACGCACGGAGAAAACTAGATTGTCAAACTTATTATCTGGAGGGTCAAATATTAGACAGCTGCTGTATAGTTGACACTCCAGATGATCAGTTTAACTCATGCCCAGTTTTCTCCGTAGCGATATGCAGAAAATCCGCATGACGTTGTTCTTGTGAAAAAGTGCTTTATTTATACAATTTCTATTAATTTAATTTTTCATTTGCCTAACCGTGAGTCTCCTCTACGCGTAATTAGTCAAGAACTAAATTTGATTATGTCAACAAAGTATATATAATGTATTTCTTCAGTTTGCAGTTTACGTTATATAGTGCAAGGGAAATAAGATAAATAATCATCCTCTAGGAACGACTTGACGAAGTCTGTATTACTCGTGCTGGAATGGATTCAAAAACAAGAGGTCATGTGCACTAACTCCAGACAATCGGGACGAACATGTCCCCTTAGCCGTTTACACGACGTGTGCGTCGGACAGACTCAGTCAGACTGTGAAGGATCTCGACTTCCTCTCGATCTTTCACTTGCCAATCAAGAGAGGAATAAGATTGAGTAGTTCATGTCTTAAGTGTGTAGATATTAATTTCAAAAACATTATTATAAGGAAATGGTACAAGATTTTGCTTAACAAATTATAATATTATGCTCGAATGTAAACACCTAGTGAATATACATTTTCTGAAGCAAATAGTATTCTTTTTATGGTATTCTTTCATTCTTTTTATATTCGAAAGGCAGTGTAATTCCATAAATCGTGAAAACACACTGGTGATACTGACTGTATCCATTTTTCTCCGTGTACTTTATCTGTGAATGGATTATACACATGCATGTAGTATAATGCAGAAAATTAGCATCATGAGCATCATGGGCATCATGGGCATCATTGGCATCATTGGCATCATTCGATAAGATGAATGTAAAAAGTTTGAAAAGAAGAGCTGAACGAAAAGTAGGAGCCAAGGAAGGAGGATGGAAACGTCGTCGCGAACGAAAAGCGTGGAGAGGCCGGTTAGGGCGGTCGACTTATTTATTGCCTCATTAGACGCACTCACTTCGCTCCAAGGCAGCTCCACGCTGTCTGCTTGGATAGACAGTGACGAGCGTTGCTGGCTCTTTCGGGCTGGTTTACTGTAGGGAGAGAAAAATAAGAGAGGAGAGGAGAGATTACTGGTCCGCCGAAAGGCGCGTTCCCGATCGAGCTCAGCGAAGAAGCCCGAGAGGAAGAGGAAGGTGGACAAGAAAGGACAAGGGAACTAGGAGAGGATGAGCCTCCATCGCCGAATTCTTCAGATATCTCGCACCGCTCAGCTCTGCTTCTTGTGGAATGGAAAGGGTCCACGACAACGGAAGTCAGGAACCTTGTCGTGACCAAGGACATCATGAAATCACGGAAGGTCGAACGACGATGGTATTACCAAAATCTCAATAAAGATGCGCTTATGCGCACGCCAGGGTATAGTTCAAAGGATTCTTTCAGAATAATTTTTTCATTAGCAAGTCTAGTTAGATTGGTTCAATTGTAATGGTGTGAATTTGCAACAAGTGCGAAAAGTAGACAATTCCAGGCGAGTGTGAAATTTGCAGCACGAGCCATGCTTATTGCTTATTACCTCGTTTCCCAAACGATCTAGATATTTAGATTGAATATCTTAGATAGTTTTGGTCACCTATTCGAGTATCTAAGATATTGAGGCTGAATATCTAGATACTTAGAGTGAATATCTTAAATGGTTGTCGCATACTTCACTATCAAAGATATTAAGGTTTTCTCTCCGTGTTGAAGGTGAGCCGACGACCGGCCGACGGCAAGTACTGAAAACTTCACAAGAGTAATATCTACTTTCTGCACCTGTTACTTGATTTCTAAACTTGCCATTCTGATGATTAAAAAACTCGATTCAATCTGTACGTTTTGGTCAAAGATCCTTTCAGCATGGGGTAACGAAAGCACAAAGTTGAAGGCTAAGACAAGAGCAAAATGTCCATTAGTCCATTATGCCCATTAGTATTAGCATAAGTATAAGCAACAGCTTTTTAAAGAATAGTTGTTTGCGAAATTTACGTAAAATAAATTGTACTCGTAGAAAATCATCATAAAGCATTTGTGGCATGATAATACAGCAGTCTGAAAAGTGAAGCCAAATGCAGCTATGGTATAAAGTTATGTATATACCAACTGTACGGCGACCCCACCTTCACACAGCCGTCGTTAACCAATTTTCTGATACGCGTGTCATTGCCCACGCAGTGTTCCATTGTTATGCGCTGGTTTGATGCCACGTTTGGACCTCAACATGATTGACTGCTCCCGTTACCACGTACGCCACCTTTCCGTGGATAATCAAGTACTGTTACGGATATATTTTCACGTTTTACAAGTGGCTGCGCCAATATTAAACGATAAACTCTCTAAATGGGAATTACTGCCTCTATTCAGACAAAGAACTGTAGTTAATAATGCAAAAATGAACCAATTAAACGCTAACTTTGATGAGTCCATTTTTATGCACTCATATTATGGGCTCCACATTATTATTACTATTATTATTATCCGAGTAGGGCAAAAGAACGCTCCACAGCACTGCAGTAAAACCTATTGTAACCATTTCATTAAACATCGCCTATTAGAGAATTTTTCGCCACGAATGCGTATATTGCTTCATAAGAAATGTCATCAAAGTCTTCTGAGCTTGAAAAGTAGTCCCCTGATATCTTTCCTACAAGCGCATCACATTCACATATATATGTGCAGAATGTGAGAACTTGAGCAAGGAATTGAATGTAAACGCATTCGAAAGTTCTCTCGTAATTATACAATTATACCTATCCCCCGGTGAGGAATGAGAATCTCGATGAGAATCCTATGATTCAGAATTATTCGCTCTTCCCTTGTATCAATGGAGACGAGGAGCAGACGAAGAATGGTAGCGGAGAGGACCTGTCGACTTACAAATTATACCCGCTCAACGAGATTTACGGAGGAGCAAGACCATTGTCTGTCCTCGTTCACTTCTTTACTTTTCTCTTCTTTCACGCTACCTTTCTCGTTCTATTCTTCTTAGTTTCTACTCTGAGTTTCCTTCTCCTCTAACCTTATATCTCACGGCCCACTTCAATCTCATTCTACTTCTCCCTTCAATCCCTTTAGTTCCAATGGTCCCTGCAAGTCGAGACTGCGAGGGAGAAGTTGGATGCTGCTGCAGTATTCTCGTGAAAAAAGCTGAGAATGTCGACCGACGAAACAGAATCCGGTTGAGTGGTCCACGGGTAATCGCTCGATTCTTGTCTCTATATCTACGTCAAGATTCGCGAGAGAAACGATGCTGCGATGCACTCTTTGTGATGTACGTTTCTGATTGTAAACTATACAACGTCCCAAGACTCTTACATATACGGATTCAGAATGAAAATCCTCATTTTTATGTATTAGCGTATATATAAGTGAAAAAATTCACTTGCCTTTACTAGAATACGAGGAACATTAAACTGGAAACTAATAAAGCACAATTCAACTGCTCGCGTGGAAAAATTTCACGGCAGTGAGTCTAAAATGCAACCATTTCCAAGAAACTCACCAAGAGTGTTGAAATATATATGTATATAATATATAAATATATATGGTATATATATATATATATATATAATTTCATTATTGGTTCAAGACATGAAAATTAAATTTATTAAATCGTTCTTCCTTTTTTGAATCTAAAAGTGAAAGGATATACGCCTCAGATCTTGTAGTAATTTCAATGGAAAATTAGTGATAATGTTACTTCACCGTACGTAAACATTTGCATATTAAACGAGAATACATGCTCGATATCAAGAAATTTACAACGTAATGAGATAATATACTTGTTTAGATCCAACGAACGAGTCATGCTCATCGTCTATTTAAAACATACTAAACATCAAACTTATAAGTTATCATTTTAATGTAATAAGAATGTAAAAGCAGCTGGATTTCATAAATTAATTGTCGAAAATGGGTTAGAAAGAAAATAACGATGTGTTTCTTACATGGTTCAACTTTGAAACTTTTAAAACACTTTACCAATTCAATTAAGAGAAAGAAATGTTTTATTCGATCACTGGTACGTGTTCAGAAACTTTTATGGAACCAACGAATATACTATACAGACCTCATAGTTACATATTCATACTTTTACTGGTACATTGGTATTTTACAAGTAATTTACAAATAAATTATTAACCTTCATGTTCCTATTAGTTTAATCAGTGTTCCCAGACCAGATGTTCTTTATTCATAAATTTCTGAGGAATATAATCGGCAGAGTTCAGTAACTGTAAAACTTATACACACTAAAAAGTGAAGAATTTCTCGGGATGAATTTTCGGATTTCAAGGGAGTTGTAACAAAAACTAAGACCTCAAAATTGAAGAAGATAACATCATACCCCACGTACGCTTAAGAATCTGATTTTCACTTCTAAATGCATTGACTCCTTAAGCAGGAAAGAACAAGTGAACATTTTTTCATGAGATATATAATATATTGCAATTGAAAGTAATTCCTATTAATTAATATGTATCTCGTATGTTAAAAAGAATAATAATTTTATTCTTTTAAAATTTAATGGAAGAAAGAGTTTATAAGTGCGCAAAGTGTGATTCAACAGGGAAACATTTTTGCTGGATTTTAAACTATTCTTAATATTAATCCCTGCTTTAGAATTCTATTGAAGATGCATACGCTATAGATGGTATTCCTTCTCAAAAAAATAAAACTTTAAAGAAATTTTATCTCCTAACTAGAGTGATGTTTAAGTGTTTCGTTCTCCGTTGTGATTGCAGCCAATTTGATAGCCATTGTTGAAAGTAGAAAAAAGGAGATATTAGAAAAGTCATTAAACATATTAGATATCAATGCTGAGTAATAAAAGAAATTTACTCACCAGAATGAGCTAGTTATGGGGGTGACGAAGAGAAGACAGATTGACACTAGAACGGGGCGCATCTCCATCCCCTCCCGTCCTTTATCAGCAATTGAAAATGTTTTACGTCCTCAATCTTCCTTTTTACTTTTCTTTTTAATATAATTAGTTTTTTTTTCTGTACACAATCAATATATTGACTGACAATAAACTTGAAAAGTAAAGTCTAGAAAATTCCTTTCAGCAACGTTTACCGTTACCGATTTAAAAACATTGGCCTGATTTAGCCTTTAAGTATGAAAAAGTTCTTCATCCCTGTTTTGAATAAGCTAGTTCTTTTGCTAAGTACATCTATGTTTAGCACCACTCGATAATTGACTCTTTTG
Organism: Synergus coniferae; assembly: GCA_032164275.1. Classification (NCBI taxonomy): domain Eukaryota; kingdom Metazoa; phylum Arthropoda; class Insecta; order Hymenoptera; family Cynipidae; genus Synergus; species Synergus coniferae. The sequence goes on along the minus strand of JAUEJJ010000013.1, from coordinate 19,398,563 downwards.
ATAAATTGTTTTAATTTAAAGAAACTTGTAGGTTTCCAAAACAAGTTTTTAATTTAATGCCTTCCTGTCTGTAACTTTCTCGAATGAAATCTCCATAAATGTACAAACAGAATGTGAAAAAATTCATGTTCTCCATGAGTCTTAGAAAGCAATTTCCCAATCCCTTTCTGCATAGTAATTTGCTCAGCTATTTCTCGGATATTTCCAATCGTTTCTTCTATTTATTTCTATTTATTTATTCCCTCTCCACTCTAGTTGTCGCATTAGTGTCACGCAAAAGGGTGTAAATTGTAAGAATTGAACTAGTGCATGCCCTCCGTATTTTTCCCCACGTCTACTCTTCTTTGCTCTTTTGTCTTCTCTGTTTCTTCATATGTCTTCTTCTCCTTCTTCTTCTTCTTTTGACTCCTCTCCCCTCTACTTAAAAATTTCTAATTATTCTCCAGCAATTCAATGGTAAGACACGTTGACTCAAATCAAGGGTGAAGTTGAAGTCGTTTTCCGATGAGTAAAAACGCGACACGACAATGTACCACCACGAACTTTAAGAAGAAGCGGTACCCCCACCCCTTGTGAAGAGAATTCTTCTCGAAGGAGGGAATCCCCACCAACACTGCATCACCTCTACTAGTACCTCTACTCCACGCACTCACTGATTTGAATTTTCTGACTGTGGTTCAGAAAAAACTGTCAGTCTCTAAATTCTCAATTGGTCAATAACAAACGAAAAAATTGGACATTTTTTTATAATTTTACTGTCTATGAGAGGATAATCAACGAGCAATCAATTTGAGGAAGGAAAATGGAAAACTGGACGAAAAATGAACACTGGACATGGATTGGTAGCTCTTGAGGAAGATAGTAAAAACGTGGTAGGAGAATAAAAGGGCGGAAAGGAACGTGACTTTAATGAGTCTAAAGGCTCAGATTACCAGGTACCAACGGAAGGGGAATCGGACGATCGGTCCTGCGATCCCAGACGACGTAGGCTGTGAGAGCCGAGAGCCGAAAGACTACAGTCGGACCTCGACTAGGCAGGTGAGCGCCACCCGGCGGCAAGCTATAACACCAAACCCCTCTTTTCCTCTTTCTTCTTTTCTCTTTTCTCCGCACCACTTCGGTCCGGACTGCTGCTGCTGCTGAGCTACTACTGATTTTGCTGTTGCTATTGCTGTTGTTGTTGCTGTTGCTGCACAGGGCACTTGCCACGATTACCATTTTTACACATTCTTTAAAGGGTAATAATACCCAGTGGACAAACGATATTAGAAACGTTTCAGAAACGTCCTTAGAACGTTTTTAGAACATCGGACACAGGGACCGTTCCTGAAATGTTTTTCGAACGATCCAAAAACGTTTCTAATGTAGTGTGCCCTGGGTACCTTGTGAGCACGAAATCAAGGGTCATTTTTCGAGTTCTTTTTTTTGGTTCTTTCTTAGCATATACCAGGTACCAATGGAAAAATCTTCTATGTACTTCTACTGTAGCTCTGAGGGGATAGAGTACAAAGGCCTAATGGCTAAGTGCTCTGAACAGCGAAGGTGCTGCCCTTGTTAAAATATACTAACTAGCATATACCAGTCACAGCAAAGCGAAAAACTTCTTTTTCTGATCCAAAAATCCGAGCTAAAATCGGTTGAGAATCGCTAATAGAATTGTTAGATTTTAATCAATCAAAAAAATCCTTCGTACTTCCCTAGAGAATGTTATTGTTAAGCTACAGTTAAAATTTCAGATCAATCGGCAAAAAATTGTGTAAATACGCTAAAGAAAATTTTACTTGTAATATGGTGAACGCTGACGAGCGGAGGTTTCAGTTACAAAGAAGGTTCTATAAAGAAAAATTGCCACATTTTCAATTGTCACATCAGTTCAAATCTTCACGGAGAAAAAACTTTATAATATCTTTGATAGTGAACTATGCGACAACCATCTAAGATATTTACTCTAAGTATCTAGATATTCAGCCTCAATTATAGATACTCAAATAGGTGACCAACTATCTATAAAATATTCAATCTAAATATTTAGATACTAACTAATATCATCAAATTATTGAATCCATTCAAGTTTCTCACGCGTATTTCTTTGGTTGCAATTGTTTCACAAGTTCAAAAGTCAATTGCGGAATCTTCTAAGTTTGGAATGTCCTGTCAAGTGAGTCATACACAGTCATGCATGATGCATCTTTACTACTAGCCTTGATTAAAATAACCGGTACTGACCAAAGCAGTGAAATAAATCTATTTCAAGAAACATAACTGCGGTACTGAGCCAGTTTTTATAACAGCTTCTTGTTATATTTTCATTATACAATATATACATGTACATTGGACACCTCATGTATGTGTAGTGTTTTAATATTTTCATTGCATTTCTCCATAGATTTAATTGTTCACGTTAAAATATTTAGTCAATTAAAATTATGTATTTACATAATCATCTATATAGCAGATCAGCAATCTTTTAAAGAGGATACATGCTATATTAGAATAAAAACCAACTGTAGTGAAACTATAATAAGTTTTCTTTGCACTATTATACTAAGAGTAATGTAAAAAAATAAGCGTTATTTTAACACGGATTTCGATGTAAAGCGAGATGTAAAGCGTTAGCCTGCAATTTGCATACGGTGTTCAGTGATACAAGCTAAATAATCCGTCTTCATATTTAAGTTTACAGGTATGATAAAATCTCTCTTTCTCCAAATATTGAATCCACATTCGAGTAAAAATACTCACTCGTCAGTTGACTGTGACTGGCACGTATACGACTGATGATATTAATGGAGGAAGCGTGTTCCCCGAGCCATCGAAAAGGCGTTAGAACAATACCACCATCGTCCCCAACCGTCATTTAGATATTAGCCTAACCTTCAATTTAGAGTGAGGTCTGTGGGTCGTCCCCCTATTTAAATGCCATTATATATTTCACTTGAACACCAGGCATCGTGTGAATTATGAATTCTTGAGAACCTGTTCCACTTCCAACCTGTCGCTTCATTTTGAGAAGAGAGAACAGAAAATAAAAGGTAACAAATATTCCAAGTAATATTGTTTAAAGCCGAAAGACTACTTATATAAGCTTATACACCGACTGAACAATTTAATCATTTTTTAATTATGGAGCAACTGCATGTCAATGCACATAAACGGAATAGTTACATGTTATAACTGTATTCCCTGTAGTTCGAAGCAGAATGTCACATCTCTTACATATTGCGAGTTATATATTTAATGTGTGCGTGTGTGTGCAGAATTTTTCAATTTTATCATGAGTTTGCTACACTGCACTAACATATACATCATATACTTATATACATCACTCCGAGCACGAAGACAGAAACGTAACGATCGTGAAAATATATATATGCAATATATATGCACTGAGCATATGAACATTCTTGCCGTTTAAATTATACGTAAAAAAAGTCAAGATTTATATGTATGCATACCAAGTTTCATACCAAAGACAGAAAGTACTATGCTGATTAATGGCTCGGTAATTCAAATTGAAAAATGGTGACAAACGCAGATCGAATTGACTATTTCATGCAAACAAATCAAGTCGTTTAATTTATAACCCAACAATATGTTAATAATCTTTTTAATTCGTTTTTTGTATACAGCATAAACACATCGATCACCTCGTTGACCATTTTTAAATTTATATATACAAAAAATTGTCGTCCGAGGAGAGGAGTTTTTCACTCGCTTCGAGTCGATTTCAACCTTATGCTTTTACAGGAATATCTTTCAGCACTCTATATTTAACTATTCCAGGATTTTAAAAAATTAAACAAAATTGTCACATTATTCTTGGCAAACGTCCTTTTTTCAGGAATCGACTCACATACCACTAGGCATTCTTTAGGTTCTTTAAAACGTGTCTAAAGGCCATTGAAAAAGGGACTGAGTCTCATCGGCGTTATAATTTGAGGTGGTTTCAGGGAGGTCCAGCCTGGGGCTGAGCGAAGCGAGTTCAATGAAGTCATCAGCTAGCCGGGACGTACCAGTCTGTTATTATGGTATGGTACCGCGGCACCAGTTCGCTCCTTCCTTTCTTCTTTCTTCCTTCCTTCCACTTTAATACCATAACCATGAAGTGGGCATGTATGGTTCCACTCATAAACAATATTTCAAGAAATATTAAGAGGTTAAAAACAACTATTTACTTACTTAAATTATAAAATTAAGTCTTTTTCATTTTTCTGTTATCATAAATTGGAACGAATGCAGAAAAACTGTCCCAATAAGGTAGTTTTACAAAACTGCAGATTTAAGTGTGAAATCGATCAATGAAGTCAATCAATTATTCTTTGCCCGAAACACATGAAATTTCCTATGAGATTAACGTGGAAGGTCATTTTAAACATGTCAGCGCAAGTTTCAACCTGCAGAGTTGAGTCCCACGAAGATCTCCCAGAATCTAGCCAGGATCATAATTAGGGTTCACGCTCGAGTCTCACCTGCTACCAAATCAATGAATTCTTTCCTCCAACTCGCACCTCAGCTCGCATGTTCTCGTATCTCTCCAGTTACTTATTATCTCTTTACTTTGTTCTTTCCGGTTGGAGAAATCGAGTGAAAGTCAAATTTTCTGTTTGTCTGAATTTACATTCATATGAAACGAGATCTCTTGCTCATGTGGTATATACCTGTCATCTACACTGTGTGGACCCCCAACACAGCATTCGTGTAGATATTAGGGCGATTGTCGTTCCTGATTTGGTATGGTTCTGAAATAAGTCCCCTGCGGGCTAATACAGACTGCACCAAACCTGGTCAAAGCCGACACGAAGATAGTCTCAACGAACGTGAAGCCCACCCTCTGATTCTTCTTCTCTGTCCACCACGGTTTCCTGACTGACGCCTCAAGTGCCCTAATCTTAGAGTTCTTGGTCATTTTTTTAATTTTCTCCTTCCAACGTCTTCTGGTACTCTTCATTTTCTCTACGTCTTAACTCATATATGCATCCATTAGTCTGAACTCTTGTACTGGACAAGTTTCAATAATTACTGCACAAATATTGTACA
>JAUEJJ010000013.1:19382721-19393426 GCA_032164275.1 Synergus coniferae | reverse complement strand
TTGCGGTCTCAGAATTATATATACATTATAGTTGCAACAATCTCAACTTTTTTTGAAGAAATGATTGAGTGTAAGAGAGGAAAATAAAGAGGAAACACAGAGATGATGAAAAGAAAAACGACAGAATTGTCAGGAAGGATTGGAGGAATAATGGACACGAAGAGAGGACGAGAGTGCTCCTTCCGCGCGCATCGAGCTGATACGCTGAGGAGGTCCTGAGGTCTGTATCATCTTCTGGCTGACCGGGACGGTCGGCATCGTGTGAAGTCCGGCTGAGCTGAACCATTATATCCCCCTCAGCTGCCTTCAAGGTATATACCATCCGCAGGCACCACCACCACCACCTCCGATATAAAGAGAAGAGCAAGGGAGAGGAAAGACCAGAGCTCTGGCTTTTTCTTCCTCTCTTAACTGTTCGATTTACCATCTCTTTCTTACGTTCGTTCATACCAGCGAGACAGTGAGCAACCAAAGAGAGGGAGGGAAATGCGTGCTGGATTGCAAGCCAAGGTGTCGGGGCCCACATTAAGGGGGCGGTACGCCTGGAAGGAGCCCCGAATTATGACGTCACGGACCGCACACGTTGCGATCAGGTGAGCCGAATACAAAATGGATTGTTAATTACGAAACCGCCTCCCCGGTGGCCAGTCTTGCCTCTTCTCACCCTCTCTTACATCTGCGATATCCAACTATTTCCTAATTTCCCATCCGCCAGTCGAATATTTCAAATTTCCAATCTCCGTTACTTCCAATTGTTTACTACATTTTTTATCGAATGAATACTAAACGACAATTTACGCAAGAAATATAAGAATTTGACAGCTTTCGTTTTATACTAATATTTCTTACTATACTACTATACTAATATCACTAACATTACTAATATTTGTGTATACTTTGAACGAAATATTATTGGAAGGCAGCCAGAAGCAATTATAATATGTTTAGTGTAAAACCAAAATTTCTAAATTAGCGGTTAAAATCTCAAATGATCAATGGGACGAAAGATACATCGCTTTCAAAAAGAATGGCACGTTTATTCAGAGCTTAATAGAGACTTTGGCAGCACTTAACGTGCCATCTACACATAACATAGGTGGGGGAAGATTATTTGCAAATGCGTGTAAAAGAGTGAAGCGGATGCAAGAAAGTAGCAAGATAAAAGAAAAAAAGAACAAGTGATGGGGAAACATATTATATGCGGCAAAAGAACCGTAAGGATCAGTTTCATTCACAAAATCCTTTATTCCTATGGAATCTAAGAGAATTAGTTGAATTGGTTCCCACCGGAGGAGACAAAGAGAAACATCCACTCTGTGTTATGTGTATCCTGCTATTCTTTGAATATCCTCTCACTGTCAGACATTTCATTGATTTTCCTATTTACATTGTTAGAAACATTTTCTACTTAATTATTTTAATTACACTGGACTGTGGTTTTATGCTTTCTTCTTATAAGGCTGGTGGAATATGGTGCAGCGACTTGTGCAGATCACAATATTTGACATGTCAAATAGGGTTCTCGTTTGAGAAAAAAATTCTAACATCAACCTTAATCTGAATCATTTGAAATTTCGCTGTTTCAATCAACCTTTAAACTTTGGTCCTTGACCTTCGGAACTAAGAAAAAAAAAGCCGCGAAATCCTTCCCTATACACATGGTTGGCTTTATTAACATTTTTGTATGAATAGATTAGTTACACTTTCTCATTCCGGAGGTAGATTACGTAACTTTCTCACTTAATTTCCATTGGGTGGAATAATTTCCATTCCATTCCATTCCGGCAATCATTTCCACCTTATTGTGTACCGTCGCGTCGCAGTCCCCCAGCACCGCATATGGGGCTGGAAATTCCTGATGTCAGCTGCAAAGTATCCACTCTTCGGATGTCATAATTTCCGTAACTTTGTGTGTTCTTACAAGGAAGTTTAAATTATAATTGATTATGGCTTTTAAGATTCTGGTGCCCGATTCACAAAAATCCTGGGGTTACATTCTTTATGACTTAAAGGTTTTCCTGGGAGAAATTTTATACTTTCAACCTTTTCAACCTCTAGAGAGTTCGATTTTTGTTGATAATATGTTGAAATTTGTATACGTGGGCATATGAACAATATAAACAAATTATACAAGTAACCACAAACAACTGGACCCTTTTCTTGTGGATATAACGAAAACCCAGAGGCATCAACTGCTATACTAACGAGGAACTGCAATAAAAGGTGTAATCAGTTTACTGCTTCTCAAAGCTGGTTTTTACCTTTTCCCTGCCAACCCTCTACAAGTTGCACTGTTATCGCGTACCCCGACTCGTCACTGACGATAATTATTCTTAATGGTCACGAAGGCAGTCAGTAAATTTGTCCAAACAACCCCTCAGGCATTCTTCCGCAGTAAGTATACGTGAATTAATTATAAATTCGCATTCGATGTCCATAACGAGTCAACATGGGCGGGAGTACAAAGTCCACCAAGCACAAATGAGTATTTATGAGCACGATGTGGCTCTATATTATGGCTAATTTTCCCAGAGGATCGATTAGCTCTATAATCTTGATGTATATGTATATATGTACAAAACATTAAACGGCCACCAAGCAGATCACCAACAATTTGCGGAACACGCAAAAGTCGTTTCGAACATACGTGCAGCTCTCTGTAAACTTGAATCTGTGAAAAATCAGTGAAATTTCACTGATTCCCAATCAAATTTCACTGATTCTCAGTGACTCATTTCTCGCGATTTTGATCAGTGAAAAATCCACTGGAAATCAATAAAAAGTCACTGATTTTCAGTGATGATGAGAATCAGGGAACTTTCACTGATTCAGTTTTAGAGAGCTCGATATCTGAAAAATTTCCCTGAAAAATAGAGTTCGCTTACATTGCTTCGGTGTATTTGAGGGCATATGGTAACATTTGCCCTCAAGATTTGTAAAATAATATTATGTATTGCAAAAATTGTATGACTATATATCATAGCAAAAATCCCGAAGATGAGTGATGTTCGATTTGTGTCTAAATACAATGACGCGCCCTGGCACCGATAAAAGAAGTGTTAATTGCGTTATTATAAGCTAGTATCGCTTCAATGCGGTACTGCAGATAGCGATGTTATCGCGACCCAGCGACTATTGTACGATTATTAAATACGATGATGCGGCTTTATCAAGACGTCGATCCCTAATCGAAGAGATCCCAGATCGAAGATCTTCGAAAGCGATCGAAAGATCGGAAGACGCGGCCGTCTTGCTCTCTTGCTCGTGCGGTAGGTCCAAGATGTGATTGGATAACCCGTCTGCTCGCAACGTAGACCGATCAAGTAAACTTTGCTTGCTTGCAATGTGCACACAAGCGGGAATTTTTCGTGGACCTGTTTAAATTTCACGGAATTGAATCAGTGGAACTAAACTCTTTGATTGAACTAAAAATCTATGCTTAAGCTTATGAGCATGGTGTATTCGAAACTAGAAAAAAAACTTTGCTTCTATAACATAATTCTGATATAAAGTACATAATCGATTCATATATCAATCAGGGTTACATAAACAGACATTTCTTAGCACAAAATGAAAGTATAAACATTTCGATGATGTACAATTTACGGGTTAATTTTTGGTCTCTTAAATTTCTATATACTCAGCGCATCTTCAAAATCCGGTCGCGGTTAATTGCGATCGTTTACGGCCGATAAATCAAGCCACATTTCTTTTTTCTCTCTTCATTCGTGAAACAACACTAACTGTGATCGGTGATACCGGTAGTAAAACGATCGTTAATCGCATGATAAAGAAGCCGACGTTGGAAAGACTACGGTTCAATCCGCTAGTGTTGCTAAAACTTTCTTGGATTTATTAAATTATTTATGGCTCAAAAGTATAGAAGAATGTTAAGTGCCATTCCTTGTAGCGTAAAAATACAACTTAAAACATGTAGTGCGTGAGAATTGTCGCCCGTGGATAATTTTCTAGAATTTACATCTTCAATTCTGTATATCTTCTCTCCAAATTGCATATATCGAGCGAGATCTCAATCTATTACTCGACGGACACATTTCACATTTAACGTAGACTGTAAAAAATTAAACGTATACTGTTTCTTGGGGAATTTTCACGAAAATTATCAGGACGATAATTTCCGCAAATTTCCGGAGTTAAAAATCTGAATAAAAATATACTTTTCTATCATCATATCTTTCAAGTACCTGTAATATGTACATATAAATATGTTTACAGGTTATAATAATACAGTCACAAACGTGGAGATACTGACTGAATGATTATTTAATAGAGAGAGAAAGAGAGGCGAGATGGTCAGCCTCTAACCCTGTGGTACTTGCTCGGAGTGTGAGATCCGACAGCTTCGGAGGTGGCAATGAGCCTGGGTCCCGCCTGCCGCCACACCCACATGCATATATCTTATTTTTCCTTGTTATTTATTCGTATTGCCGTTGGTCAAAGGAACTCTTCGAATCCTTAGCTTCGTTACCATAATAGGATCGAGCATGGTGGCCCACCGACATGAGGCAATATTTAAATTTTTTTATACCAATCAGAAAATTATTCCCTTGCAGGAGTATAAAAAGAATCATTTTTTTTTTCAGATGTCTGAACATCAATTTTTAAATTACTAATAAACCTATGTATTATATATATACATAACATGCACTGAAGGAATGCGTAGTACCCTTGTGTGGAAGTATAAGCATATAAAGAACTAATTTCTGATACTTTCTTACAATATCCATGAGTAAAAGGTACAATAAAATCTTCTCAGTTTGTTAAGTCAAGAAAACCTGAAATTTGAGTGATGTTACTGTAAAATATATGAATGATTGAATGGATCTGCAGACGTATCTATATAATATGTGCCGTACCCTAACATCAGGAATCATCGCGTGCACTCTATACACTGTATACATGCGATATATATACAATATACATACACGACATTCGACAAGCAGGATGAACGAAAAAGCATCTATACATTCAGTGGACGATGGCTTGTCAAGATCAACGGTACGAAATAAAAACAACAATAACAAGACGCTACACAACAGGCGGAACATCTATGATCCTCAAAAGCAGATTACTCAGGGTACTTTTAGCGAGCAAATCGATTACGCTCGGACGCATCTCAACAAGTGGCTTTTACGGGCCAAGCCGATCATCTATCGAAGATCCATGTTCGATCGAGCGATCAAGCATCTTCTTGTGAAACGGATATCTCTTACAACATTGTTCCTTAAACAATGAGGTGAAAAGACCGTAAGCATAGGAAGAAAGAAAAAAAAAAGTAGCTAAAGGGAGAATGTAAGCTAAGGGAGATGCAAGGTATAGAGCTTGCACGCACGAAGATCCGTTCCGAGTAAACAATTCTCCATTGGGTACGCATGTTCGCGACGAGGGTATAAGCACGATTGACAAGCATTTACGAACGCGACACGATGCGAAGTGGCATGTTCTTAATGACCAGCTTCCTGCTTCAAGATGTTTTACTCTCTTTTTTATACTAGCAATAAAATTCTCCGACAGTAGAAGATGGATGTTTTGTCCGTTTGGTCTAGATATCTCAATTGTAACTGGCGAGGCCATTTTACATTTCTGTAGTAATAATAATAGTAATAATATTAATAATAATAATAATCAAAATAATAGGAATAATAAGAATAGTAATAATAATAATAAAATATAGATATATAATAACGGAAACCAAAAGTTTCTCACGGTACAATCACTGGCCCGTCTTCAGACATAAATTGTTTAAGGACAATATAATCAGGACCATTATACTAGAGTAATAAACGCCCACTCGCTGCACTCTATATAAGAGAATACGTACAGTCTTTTTTGCTAAGGACTTCCACAGTCGACAGACTCGGTCTTTCCCATTCTGCCTCGATTCCGGCTCATTCACGCTATAAAGAACCTAGGATGATCCCTAATTGTTTGTTTTCGGATATGCTTATATTGAAATGGGCATCTATGTGGGATATTCGTATTTGAAAAGATGAGGGCGTGCCTGCGACATCTGTGTTTTTGGGGGCCGTGCAGAACCCTTTTCTACCGGTGCAACATATAATAGCTAATGATGGGGTCGCTGCACATTAAGACTAAATTCGTCGACGATGACACGTGTCAAAGAGCTGCAATAGAGGCTCTTGGACAGTATTCTCTCCTCTCTGTATGCCTATTAGAATTTGCTTTTAGTTTTGTCATGATCTACTGTGGACTCGCGCCAAATCCAATGAAAACTCATGATCTTTACAGTCTATTGACTTAATTGGCAATCACGCTAGAACTGATTTCACTAACAATGAGAAAATTATAGGTTTTTTTCGGATAATTTATAGGCAAGCCGTCTTTATCAGTCAATATATATTTGTTGCAAATAAATCCCAACAATCTCATTACAAACTCAAATATTTGGCTCTACTATTTTATTAGTTACTCCAATAAAGTTTTTTTTTAACTTTTATTTTCAGTATTGCAGAATTTCCCGATAAATTTAAGAATAGTCAATGCCTATCATTTATTTACTTTAATTGCAATATAATTTGCAGACGTGTATTTTTTTATATCCGAAATTGAATTTGTTCATAGAGAGATTAAAGTGAATTTATATTAGCTACTCTCCTGAAATTTTATTCATGCACCAGGAATGTATTTATTAAAGCATTCCACACATCGTGGGAGAGTTCCCCGATCCATTTTTCAATAATAAAATTATACGAGTCAACACACAGAGCTTTTATAGCGTCAGCCTGTGATATTGAGCCTAAAAGTTAGCCATGCTTGGATTTTCTAGATAATTAATGTTAATTATTTCAAAATAAAAATTAATTCTAATCCATGTAAAGTGTGATGATTACAATAAAAACTGTAAAAAGAATACCTATCCACTGTATGACCGGTTTTTGCATGGCCTTCAATTAACAAACAAGTACATAAGTGACAGCTAATGTTCAAATAGAACTAAACGTTCCACCCAACTGTTCAATTATTTTGATTTATATAACATCCGCATCTAATAGATTATAGAAGGCATCTCTGAAAGCTGACAGACTGTTGCTTATAATCGAATCAATCACAGCCGATCGACTTTTTTCCAGAATTTAAGGATTTTCATTACGATAAAACTTAATTTATAATTTTACATCAACAATTTTTAATGTTTTTCTTGGCAGAAATGGGGTACAATAATAAATAACAAAATGAAGCTGTATAAGAACATCAGATGCGAGATCAGATGTGTAAGGAGTCAGCCATAAGAAAAGAAAGAGCAGATCAAGAGGAGATTAAGTGGGACGAAAGGCAAGAGAAAGAAAGAGAGATCAGCTTCAATTATGCAGATTGAGTTTCTTAGAGGGTTGTAAATGGAGGGGGGTTGCTCCTCCCACTTGTCCCTCACGTGATTCTAGACTGCCTTCTTTGGTTCAAAGGGTTTCATCCCCGCAAGGAGAATATTTTTCAGAACAGGCACGTAAAAGCTTTTAGAATAAGATGATAATTATATAGAACGAGGTTTAGAGGTCAAGCTACGAGCTCGAATTTTTTTCAAGAAATTCATCAAACTTGCATAGTTCAATATTATAGCAATAATATGTGATTAAGGGCCTGGATAATTTCTTTCTTCTTTTTGGAGGGGGTGCTAAATTCCACTACTGTCTGCGATGAAAACCGGGCACAAAGACGACAGGGGGGTCAAATAATAAGCGACCTTGATTATATTATTAATAATATCACTTTTTAGTCAAATCCACTGCTCCTTTTGCTTTATCTGCTTTTGAATAAAAAGAATGCCCATACTTTCATAAAATCTGCAGGAAAAAATTGCACGTGGACAAAGGAGCCGGGGGGGTTCGTCAAAAGTCCATGGCTGTCCATAAGGAGGGGTGAGGAAATAAAAACATGGTAAAGAAGTGTCCAAGTGGTGTATGGAAGCTTCTTACATGTCCTCACAGAAGAGTGACGAAAAGAATAAGGGAGGAAGGAAGAAATCTAGAAAATTCATGGAAGTAAATAGAAGCTGACTTTTCAGTTTTCAGCATTCTACGTTCCCAGATAGTATTCGACACGCTCAAGAATTCAGTTTTCTGGGAACGTAGTAGTTGTGATGATGCGATGATGTCGTGGTGGTGGTGGTGGAGGTGGTAACAGTGTTTATGGTGGTGGTGATGGCTGAGGTGATGAACCTGGTGGTGTTGGTGGTGATGATGAGGATGATGATGATGATGATGATGGTGGCGGTGGTGGTGGTGGTGGTGGTTGCAGTAGTGGTGGTCGAACGTTTGTGCTTGTAGTGGGGGTTGGTTCCTTGAAGCATCCGCTCCCTATCTCTCCTTTCTCTCCCTATAGGAAGTGAGGAGGGCCCCCGTAGTGCGCACTGCGCACCGAGTTCATCATAGACAGAACAATTTCTCTGACAGCTCGTCGCTCTGGGAAACAGTGCAATCAGATGCTGTTCATCTCTCAGCACATCGAGGGTAATGTAACTAACGGAAGGTGACGGGGATGGCGACGGCCGCAGCGACCATGATAAGACGAGGACGAGGACGATGACGGGAGAAGCATCTTTGATTGAATATTCACTAACGATTTGTTGTTGTTGTTGTTGTTGGTGTTCGACGACTCGCCTGCTGTTGCATGCGGAATAATATCTCCGCGTAGGCTTGACTGTTGCTTTAAATTGTCACGCCTGGTCTGACACGGTTGAAATTTTGCCGTTTACAATCGTCTATTGACTAATGGAGAGAGAGAGAGAAACTGCTGAAGAGATTCACAAAGATTCTGAAAGTACCTGAGGAGGCGGAGTAGAAGAAGCGTCGGAGGAGAAGGCAGAAGGCGGAGGTAGAGGAAGAAGAGTAGGAGTAGGAGGACCCTGAGGGCGACTTTTATTTTATTTGAGTCTGACACTTGGACGGGAACGCGCACACACCGGAAGTACGAAGGAAGGTATCTTGATACACCCTACCCAACTTCCTACCGAATAACTCGGACGACCGACCAACTGGCCTGAATCAAGAGGACACCCGTCCTAAAAAAACGGGTTTCAAAGTTGGGGTGTTTAATATCTCCAGAAAAGAATGTTGTTCCAAATCTTTGGAGCAGAACCGAGAACGGAAATTCCTCATTACAATGGAAATTTTGATTCAGCGTTTAAATCATCATTCAACCTTCAATTATTATCCAGTGTGCAATTCGTTTTAAATATCTTTATTGTATTTAACACTTTTGTTATATTCACTTGGTAACCAAAGCAAGCAACTGCTTCTTTCCGAAAAGATGAAACGCGGTAAACCTTTCGATGACTGATTACAAGTGAAACGATGAAAAAAATATCGATGAAGAATTTTTAATCAAGTAACGCGGTGTGATTGGTGAAATGCGTGTCAGTGTCAACTATACGAAAACTGGTTTAAGGATCTTAATGGTTTACGTTACGTGATTTGATCATGACAACTTCTTTGAAAGATATAATTTATTTTAATAGTGTTGTGCATTTTCATCAACCATATATGCCAAAGGGTAAACTTCTAATTTATTGTACATTAATATTAGAAACAGCCGAGTTCAATTTGTGAAAGAATTGAAAAACTGATGAATATACGGGATTCGAATATACTGAACTTTCAATCAAGAGTTGTGGAATTGCGTCTAAAAGAGTCGCGTCAATTGGTAAAATTACTCTTGAAAGTAGAGCGATTCAAAAGAACGCTTAGTGATCAGGGTTGGAGTTTGGCCCTCACGAAACCAAGTGCCCCCGGGTTAATTTCAGAACCCCTCGAAACTACGGATGCACCCGCTGAATTGCACTGAGCCACTCTCGAACTTGTCGAACGTCAAAGCCGGCACGCCGGTGCCTCAAGCAAGGAGAAGTCCTCGACGCGTGCCAGTCCGCTGATCAGAGAGACCGCTGTGGCACGAGTCCAAGAAGAGTAGAAGAGATGAGATGAGATGTGATGTGATGAGATGAATTGAATTGAGATGAAATGAGTGGAGACAGTGGGAAAGGGAAGAACGTCAGCAAGAATAAGCAGAAATATCTCGAACGAAGGGTCTTTCCATTTGGGTGCTAGGGGTGTGCAACCCTGGCCGAAGAAAGGGTTGGTGCACAGACATTTTAAAGTGGATAAACCGTGCTAAGGAGAAGAGCCTACGAGGAAATAAGCCGAGGCGATGACAGAATGCCTTCGTTCCGACGCCGAGTTCCAAAAGGACTACCACCTAGGACTATTACCACCAACATCGTTTCTGCAATTACACTATTTACAATTTTCCTCGAGCACAATACGTAAGTTACCTTTTTCTTAAACATTTAGTGTCCCTATTTTTTGTCTTTAACCATAATTTTTTGTTCATTAGCAACTGTTTTCCAAATTTGTCTTTTATACATATTGGCGAGCACCTTGACAAATGTATAACAAATATAGAGCCTATAAGTAATCTTTAATGTATATACAATCTTTAATATTAATATACAATCCGTTCAAATTAAAACAAAAAAACAGTTCAGATGTTTTTCTTCCTGAACATCAGGTACTATACTAATCTCTGTTAGAAAACTAAACGCATTCCTGGAATTACGTCTGTATATAGAGCAAAATCGTATGATATGAGTCATTACATCATATCAGATGTTCTCACAAGTAACGAATTTATCAAAACTTTGTACAGTAAGTTTTTTTTTTAAATTTGATTTATT
>JAUEJJ010000013.1:19342186-19354882 GCA_032164275.1 Synergus coniferae | reverse complement strand
TATAACTATACTATTCCTTATTTCCACGCTGATATATCCACCAAACGATTATTTACTTTTCATTATTCATTATTCATCCTGCGTTTGCACACAGTTCGCAGTCTGCTGATTTGTCCATCAGAACTCATGATTTCTAGTTTCATTCCATTCACGAGAGACTTGATTCAAATACTTTATTATTTGTAATATAAACTGTATATAATATGTAAATATTATATAATATATTACACAGTAAATGCCCAGGATAATCTGGCAAGGAAACATCGAGGTGTCTCCCTCAGACTTTGATGAAAGGATGTGGGGCATTAAAACATTTTTTTAGCGGCCAACAACATTTCTAAGGGATAAAAACAACCCCTACAGTTCACTCCTAAAAATGACTTATTCTAATGTAAACTTGCAAATGATTTGACTAAAAAATTACAATTTACATTAAAATGAATAAAAGACATTTTTGGGAGTGAAATTTAGGAGTTGTTTTTAACCCTTAGAATATTTTTCGGGCGATAAAAAAATAAAGGTCGCGTATTTCCTTGTAAACTGTCAACGTCTTTTCATTTTTTGGGACCACAATAATTATCTTTGCTCATTCATAATAATTAATGTAAGCTTTTTTCATCGTAATGAGTACAAAATTAAAATGTCCTAAAAATTGACATCAGATTATTTGGAAGTTTATATAAAAGTATCTATCTGTCTCTCTCTCCCTCTCTTTTTTTCTTTCTCTCTCTCTCTCTCTCCCTCTTTCTATCTCATTTTTCATCTCAAAAACTTGCTGTTCTTCTTCCTATTTATCTTTCTCTTCTTTAGCTTGTGCTTCACTTCTCTTGCACTTCTTTGACAAAATGTGCAATTAAAGAGAGAAGGATGACCTATTCTCTAGGGCGATAATCTTCATTTCAGATGCGCAAGTTCAAACAACGAATTCACCCCACCGCGTAGTCCGTACTTCGAACGTCGGGGGCCAGAGTTTGATCAACACTCCGTTTTCCAGGGATCCAAAAATCCCGGTATGCTGTCCTCCGGAAGAAGTATCCCGAAGCAAAACCACTTCCGGCTTGCAACCACACATCAACAGCCGTAGCTCCGTGCAGCCGATTGCAGCTCCTAATTCTCACTCATTATCAGTAAGTGTCAAAGTTGCGTTAGAAGAATATTTTCGACTGGTTCTATTCTCAGTAATAAGGGTTGAATACAGAAGAAATTCTTGATGAATTATTTTCGATCAATCATTCTGAATTCAATCCTTATTACCGGATTTGAAAAACGTAACTCATTTTTGTGCATTACGAAAAAAATAGGAGCAGTTATTTTGTTTAAAATATACCGTATTTGTACGTCCGCAGGAAAAGGGCCAAGTTATTCAGTAGGCAACTATTTGCAAACTGTACAGTTGATAAACTGTAATTGATAAAATTAATTGATTAGTTAATTAATTAAATTGCATTCGTCTTAAACTGTCGGTTCCACTGATTTTCTTGAGTGTTATACGTTTAAAAAAATATTACAAAATTTCAGAATCACTGTAATTCAGGGTCCATCCGATCGAGAAAGAAAGTACCACCACCTCCAATACCACATGATCAAACACCTGCATTTCAGTCGCGAAGCTACAACAATTATGATTCAAGTGCTCGAAGTAGACTTAATATAGATAATAATTGGGATTACGAAGATGGAATCAATAGCAATATGGGAAAGAACAGTCGGTAAGACTTTGTTTCAAATTATTTAAAAGTTGTATATATGTATTTAACTGTGTACTTTTTCCTATGTGTGATAGGAATTAGAGTTATATTATGACCTTGTTGCATTTACATTTACAGTGTTAATCCAATTGAAGAATTACAAATGCTTGGCCGAAGAAATAATAACGATTCTGATGACGATCCACCCTTCAATTTTCAGGTAAGAGTAAGTGTAAAAACGAAAAGCTGTTTTCTCTGTTAGCCCTCTCTAGTTTTTAAGACATATCTCTGCAACCAGAAAACACATGTCAAGATTTTGCACACTCCTAAAAAATAAGTGTAATCAAATTTTAGGCAATGCTACGAAAAACTCCCCATCAACGTGCCTCAATGAAGAGGACTCCAGTTTATGAAAGTTATTCTTCACCTCTGCCTCCCAGATCTACCCACCGTACACCGACATATAAAAATGAATCGAAATCTAACGTCGTCTATCAAAGCGGCGATAGTAGAGGTGGATCACCAGAGTGGAGTCCAAATGAAATGGTGAGAATGTCTGAAAAATATGGCAGAGAGGGTGCTTGGAGCAATGATAAGAAATCGTACAAAAAAGGGGAACCAATCACCACAGAACTCGCGCCGGGAATAATCGTTCAAGGATATGTTGCTGATTTGTAAACTTGCAAAAAATTACGAAAAAGAAAACTATATATACTTAAGATTTCAATAATTAACTTAATTTTTGTTAAGCTTACAAAGTTTAAACCCTAGCCTAGAAAGAGGTTTCAAACTATAGAACTTTTTCCACGATTGTAATTTATCCTACTATAATAAAGATTTGCAAAAATCTTTAGCAAATGGATGATGGTGTAGTAGGACAATATAAATATATTTTGACAAAACTTTGAATTAAAGCTTGTTATCTACAGTAAGCCTCTTTAAAATACATGTAATCCTATTACAAGACTTTAAATATGCGTGCTGAGTACTATTAAACCTTATACAAATAAGCCAAATGTGCGTATTTTTCTCCATTTCTCTCTAACAAAATTGCCAAAAACGTACAGCTCGTTTTTGTTACATATTATAATAGATATACTTGGTATTATTATTATTTATTGTTTACCTGCCTAGGTCCTTTTTGAAAACTTCAACATTAAACGTTAACGTTTAAAAAAACTACATTTATTTTATATTTTACTTTATTTAAAAATCAAAAATGTCTTTTTTTTACTTCAAGTTGAATCTAATATAACGAAAGTCTAAAAAATTAAATGTAGTGAAACCGATTACTAAGTACTAGAAGTAAATTTCCCTTACGAAAAAATATTACAGGAAAATAAGTATAGGCCTATAGTGATTTCCCTATGCATACTCAATTTCCTATCATTTTTCCGTGATTATAGGAAATTCGTTATAGAAACAAAATTATGGGAAAATCAGTTTAGGATCAAATCTTCACTAATCGAGAAAAAAATGGTAGGAAAATCATTATAGGCCTATTCTGATTTTCCTATAATATTTTTTCGTAAGGCTTTACATACAAAATTTGCATATATTAATTATTTTGAAGCGAATGGTCTTTATCTGGCTGTAGAAAATCTTGTTCGTTATTTTGCTGAGAACTCTGTTTGATAATATCAACAAGCGTATCTAATCTAGTAGGATGAGCAATCTGTAACACCATATGTGCCTCTTCCAAGATCAAAAGTCCCTTATGTGCATCACTGGCAGATAAATTGTGTGCTGATATTACATGTCGTCGCCAAGTTGCATGCGTTGGGAGAACCTGCAAATTAAAACAAAATTTATTCATTCAAAATTTATGTACTTAATAATAACTTTTTTAACAATAAACATGAGTATATGTACTAAATATGGTGATTCTCCAAAACATATAATGCGTTTAATGATGGACTCCTCGTAGGAAAATTGCGAAAAATTCCTCTTCAAAAAAAGGGTATACTTAAGGATATTGCGTTGTTTCAATGACCAAATAAAACAGTAGACATGTTCACATACCTGAAGGCACCATTTGCAGCTTAACCTTGGAGAAATAGTATGCACTGCTTTAATATGCCTTCTACGGAATCCCCAACTAGTGTACGCCCTATCGCAGAAGGGACAAGGGAATGGCGGATATGAAGGACCTCCTTTGGGATTTTCTATAGAATCTGAATTCTTTTGATTTGAATTACTTGAATTTGAACAAAAGAGAAATCCGGAATCAGAAAGTGTCGGATTATAATTTGTTGGAAACACCAAATTTTCCAGACTATCACTATTTTTTGACAGTGTGCGTAATTCGGAAGAAGAGTTTAAAGATGTTGATGATTCAACTAAATTCGTAGGGATATGTTGCCTAAGTTCATTCTCAGCATCTGGAAGTATGGGGTTTGAAAGAGATTCTGGAGAAGGGCTACACGTCTGTCGAGCTTCTGCAATGATAGTAACAGTGGGCTTAGATGATCCTGTAAACATTTTAATCAAATCAGAAACTATATGAAAAACATAAACTATATATGTATATGTATTATATATAATTATATATGTATATATACAGAAAAATATAAGAAAAAATGTGTTCATATGTTAATCACGAGGATATATAGTTATATACATATATGTAAAAACAATGAAACGTGAAGTTTTTGTTTTTATTTTTTCAGTCACTTTCATCCTACAAAGTGATATCAAATGATAACATCTATAAAAATAATTACCCCCTTTTCACAAAATTCAAATATACGGTTTTAGAAAAATCTTTCTACTTTCATAAATAATAAAACTCGGGGTATCTCAACATGCTTACTTTAAATTAAAATGACGTATAACACAATGTACACAATATCAGATATATGTGGTCGCTTTACAACTACATACAATTGCTGATATATAATTTGTATTGCTAGCGAAGAAATTAAGCTTTTACAAGACTAGTAGAAGAATTAACAGACACATATATATGTACAACGGAATACTAAGGAATACTCTTGAAACGAAACTTATACATATTCAATTTTTTCTTTATCGAACTATCAACATTTATCAGTTCGTATACTAAAACTTTAAGACAGAGTCCATTTCAATAGACGTTTCCAAAACTTATTGCCCGTTCCAGTTTTCGTTTTTGAATAAATATAGAGAAAATTAAGACTTCTTAGGCTGCGCTTACTCAAGACTCCAGGGGCACAAATATAGATTAGTTTTAAGCATTAAGTACTAATTAATTTTGCATCCTTTCTGTTTTTAACATTATTTTGATTATACTAGTATACTCTGAGTATACGGTAGACCGGAATTCAAGTAGAATTGTGTTCGTCCATTTTTTGTCTATTTACTCCGACATTAATTACGGCTTAATCTGTTTATAAATACCATCTCATTTCGGCGACTTTACGCTTACTCCATACCTTAGACAACCTTAGAATTAATTATATACAAGCTGATACAAGTTATTACTACTTAAAATTATCTAAAATAGTTTGAAATGGATTACATCGTCGGATCAAGTTTTTATTAAGGGCATGTGGTAATTACCATATGTAAATACAGTTTTCCCAATTTTACGTCCGTAATAATAAATATTTTTTTGCTAAAACTATTTATTATGTGGACGTAAGGTTGGGGAAACATAATTTGCTCATATGATAAGAAATATATACCCATAAGTAAAGATTGTTTGCTGTATCAATTTTTCCTCTTTCAACGTTCCTCGCAAAAGCATCACTTTTATTTTTCACTACAATTTCAGTAATCCATGAGTTCGCTTAAACTCCTCCCTACCTTTTGATCAGAAATTTTATAATTTCAAAATTGTAAAATCATATTACCAAAATTTTGTAAATGCTACTGTTCTATTCAAGTAAGATGAATGTTGAATAAATATTGTCCAGTAACTACCGGGAATTGTGAGGTACGAAATTACATGTTGTATCCCGACGTGGCCAACTTCTGAACTACTTTTTGGACGGAAAGCAATATCTGTTTATACATTTTATTTAAATATATGTAAATGTAATATTTGGAAGCTGTACCAGTTAATTCAATCATTTCTTATTCGCGTAGACAAAGTAAAAATGTTAACTTTTATAGTAAAAAATGTATAATTCGAACAAATTTTATATAAATTAAAGGATAGAAGAATTTTTAAATAATTACTGTACAATGGAAAACGAAACTAGTCAGTGGAAACGTTTATGCTTAACCCCTGACTTGATACGCCCTAGTCATTGGGTGTGAGTAGATCTCCTTTGGAAAAGATACCTTTTTAAACCTCTGTTGCTAGTATCAATTTTAGTAACACAATTCTTCCACACTTCTTCCCATTCCAAACTAACTGCTGACATTCCACTGAAGTGTAACAGAACTTCTCTGATCAAGTGAATTTTATTACTATCAAATTGTTGTTTGCCCATCTTGCCATTCACATTACAAAGGATTCTTTCTTCCGGTGTAAATAAAATCTTCATAAGATCACAGGCCAGATGGTCCATTGGACGTGAAGAAGCCCACGTTGAAATAATGTCAGGACTAGGTAGCAGATCAGCATATGGTAGTTGTTGATAGGAGAAAAGTAGTGGCTTCACATCGGAGAATGCAGTTAGGCCGGTCAACCCAGATAAACCAGATATGTCTTCTGTAGGGTTGTTCCCACACCCTGCCACACATCAGCACATCACTTTTTTAGGGGATTTCGTTACGTGTGACACGCAATCCCTATTGGCGAGATGCAAATGTACGGGATGCCTACGTAACAATTCCGAATAGGTTATAACACTTAATCCATTTTCACCGTAAAATCGATTTTTACCACTTTCTCTACATATACTACAGCATGTCAATTACACTATGTGGAACTGTTTAGTGGACACCCTGTGTATTAGCAGGCATTAGCAGGTATTCAGTGAATTATTGATAAATATACATAATGCTCTCCAAGATTTAGGCCACGAAAATTATCCTAAAGCACATATCAAATCAAATTGTATTTACCGAGTTGTTATTCTCATGCTTCAAATAGTATCATGTGGGTATAGAAAAACTAATTTTAGATACAATAGAAGATAATTACCATAATTACTAGGAAAATGACTTTCAGAAAATGTGGAAAACATTCAATTAATTACCGAAAGTTCACTGAATATCCATTAAATAATAAATCGCATTTGTCACAATCGAGTGAGTTCATTAATTAATTATTACAAGTATGGTTGATCGATATTCTCAGACTGTCCCATAGGCTAAATACGAAAATTCTTCTAACATCCGAGAGTTAGCTAACGCCCTAGGATTATGTTTATCTGATCATTATAAAAGACTCACTATAATATCAATAACTATAACCACATCCACTACGATGTTCTGCCTATGCGAAGCGAAGAACTAACTTATAACAATGAAACTCTCCTCATTTTTCGATTTTATATATTTTCATATTAAATTCTGCATTCTTATTTCATCTTTCTTACTATACTGTTTTTTAAAATAAGATAGTTAAGGGCATGAGCGCTTGAACAGTAAATTATTAATTTAAATATATAGGTGTCAACGCGAGTAACACGGAAGAGACACCCAATTTTGGACGTACTTTCACGAGATACTCAATTTTCAAAGGTTGTAGTTTTATTTTGTGTAAATTGGAATTTTTAATTTGTTTATTTAAAACACAGTAGAGTTACGTCTACAGTGTTTTTAATTCAAATAATTTTCTCGTTGTCTGATGACTGATAATAGATGCCTAAAATAGATATATTGAAAATTTATCAATACAAAAACTCACTTTGAGGTTCATCTTTGAGATCAGTATTCAATTGTTGGAAATCTGTTTCACTTGGAGAAGCTTTATGTTGTTCTTCCATATTCACTTCAGGCTGTTCCACCTAAATCATTAAAATTTGTATATAACAAAAAATAAAAATCTATGACATTTACTGATTAACATTATTTTATGAAAACTTTTAACTAGGGAGTCATTCACAAAATACGTGATACGTCAGCATTTTTCTATAATCGTGAATATCGCGGTTTATCATGATTGAAGGGGAGGGCAGAAAGGACAAAAAAAATATCACGTATTTTGTGAATGATTCCTAGACAATTTAAGTATGTAATCATATAATATTTAGACTAACTTTCATTTCTACGTTGCTGCATATTGGATTAGGCAAAGCATCTGGTACTGTACATTCTAAATCCTTATAACTGTTGTCGCTGGTGCTACATTCACTGGCTGCTTCGCTTTGTATTTGAAACGTTGAAACTTTTTCTATATTTGAATTTTCTTGCACTTTTGCAACTTTCTGTTTTT
Source organism: Synergus coniferae (assembly GCA_032164275.1). Lineage (NCBI taxonomy): Eukaryota > Metazoa > Arthropoda > Insecta > Hymenoptera > Cynipidae > Synergus > Synergus coniferae. Next base: position 19,346,884 of record JAUEJJ010000013.1, on the reverse strand, counting down.
TTCTGGATACCTCTTCTTCTTGTACGAATATTGATTCATCAGACTCATCGCGTTCGAGTTCAGCCAATCGCTTGTAAGATTCTTTGGCAAAAATATCTCCTCCAGAAAGACCTCGAATTTGCAATGTTTCTGCAGCTTTTAATAAAGCAGGCAGATTTTTTTGCTCTATATTTACCTCACCTTTATAAATAAATATAAGTAGTGCCTCTAGCTCACTAAAGTGTACATCTTGAAGTATTATTACTGGATGCTGGCATGGATTAGTCTGCAAAAAATATTGAGAAAACAATGATTATAGAAAGGTTTCCACTTTTTATTTATATATGGATTTAAATATATTTATGGTAATCATATCCCACATTTTGAGATTATCTACATATACTATGTTCAATGTTCATGTATGCATTTCTCTGAATTCTAATGTTTTAGTGTTATTGTTTACTACGGTCATTTTAGTATATGATGTGTAGTATAACAATTCGATAACGAAAATAAGTAAAATATGAATTAATTTAATATAATTACGTTTTATTTTTGTACACATAACAAAAATTGCTAACCTGAAAAACTTTTTTGAAGAAGGGACTACTTGCTGACAAAATAACCTTGTGTGCAGTAAGACATTGTCCATCACTAGCCAAAGTAACATCCACTAAACCTTCTTCTTCCCAAAGACTTTCGAAACTCGTCGCAATATTGTTTAAAAAGCTGTTCCATTTTAAACAAATTTGACTTGACATTGTATAAAAACTAAAGAACTATAATAAAGAAAATGTCGATTCGCACTGATGTTTCAATATTTCTGTATCACATCTGATCACATCTATATGAAACTTAAGGCAAAATAGGCATCCCAGCACCTATATTTCTAAACATTCACTTTGGAAGTCCCTAGCAAATCCGTCAACGCGCCAACACAACGAGATTGGCACAATAGATTATGAATATTATCAAAATATTATGAACAAAACACTTTCCCAGAGAAACAAGGCCTAAATTGGTCTAAAAATATTGCTCCTAAATCTTCTTCAACTTTCTTTTCGATCAGCCAATACCCAATCGTTAAAGCCGTAGGTCTGTCTCTCTCACCCAACGGCCAACCCAACATCCTGAAACCTGAAACAGCCTTGGCGAAGCAAGGTTGGGTAGGACTGTGTTCTAGAATTCACTGGCAGGCGGCAAACAGGCGGCAACACTGGATCAAGTACGATACGTATCTAATCTTATGGCTCAAATGTAGTTACGTTAGTTAAGTGTACAACGTATGTTGCAACAAATTATACATAGAATTGAAAATTTATAAAACTAAACATTTAAATATAAATAAATAAATTTAATAAATAAATTTATTTATATATAATAAATAAAATAAATAAATAAATTTAAATATAAATAAAAAAAATTTTTTTAATAAAATAAAACAAAATCCTGAGAAGCATGTCGTTAAAATTAAATAGGTTAAAAAACCTACTTAATTTATAAAATCTATACACATATATGTATTCAGGATGAGTAGTGACAAAGTAGTGGAAACCTAAGTTTCACTACAAGTCAGAAAAGACGAGTAGAATATATCCTTTTCTTAAAATTTTGCATTAATGAATTGTTAATGATAATATGCAATATAAAATCATTAGTATATTATTACTACGTGGGTGTAAAGGACAGATTCATTGGTGACATTTGATTTCTTGACGTTCCGTTATTGCCAGGACTGTGTTCGATTACAGGGTCAGTTTCATTCATATCTTCAATCTGAAATCAAGCAAAAACATAAATAAAACATTCACTTCTATTGATTGTTACGGATCTTTTTTTAATATGTATGTCAAGCGAAGAAAGACTGTTTTATGTTTCGTTAAAAGTTTAAATCTCAGGAACTTAATGTTTTCCAACCCTTTGTGAATTTTTGCCGTAGTGAATTTATGAATACATTTTTTTTTAAATTCAAGACGAAAGACAACTTTTCGCGCGCTTTAAATTTTACTAGTTTTTTAAATTTTGATTCGATTTTTATATGTTACCTACCATCATTGGATTTTCTTCTACTTTAACTCTTTTCTGTGCTATTGTTTTCAAAAATGCTTTAGCTTCGTTTTTTGTTTCTTCAAATTGCAAACATTTTTGAGCATAATGATTGGCTTGATCCAATTGGTCACGTTTCAGGTGATACTGTGTTAGATACTTGTATGCATGACTTATTTCAGTTCTATCAGCATTTCTACATTCATCGGTAACAAAGTCGGTGTAAGCTGCTGCAGCATGATCATATTCACCTAATTTTTCATATAACCTGCAATAAACATATAGTTGTAAAGCAACTATTTCCTAAGTCAAAACTACACATAAAAACTTTTTAGTTAATATATAGTTTGTCTTGAAAGTAATGCGAAAATTGAAAAGGTATTTCTTACGTGGCTAATTTGATCAGTGCCAAGCCTTCTATATCACCGACATTACACGCTTTGTAGTAACACTTCAAAGCATCCTGTATTTTATCTTGTTTTTCATACGCTTCGCCTAAAGCAAGAACCATTCTGCTGTCATGCGGACGTAAAAGCTGAGCTTGTTTATAGTAGTATAAGCCATAAAAAGGCATTTTTAAAATTTCGTATGTTTGGCCTAATCCATACCATGCTCTATAGTCACGTCTATTCACTTCTGTAAATAGCAAAAAGTTTATATATTTTAATTATCTTGCTGAAAACTCAATATGTTCAGTATGAAGAGTTGCAACTTAAAACAATTGATAATATTAAATTAAAAATTACAATTGCTCACCAATAGCTTGACGATAACTGTGTATAGCACCATTAGTATTTTTCATTTCCATAAATTCATGGCCTAGTAAAGTCCATGCAGACAAATATTGTGGGTTAAGTTTTAACGCTCTGTGAAAGTACATAACTGCTTTTTGATGATCCGCTCTTAAGCTATAATAATTTCCTGAAAGCATCTGTTTATTAGTAAATATTTTACTTTCGATACACCTATTGAGCAATAATTTAATTTCAAATGCATAGAAATTCAAAGTCTTACCAACTATACAACACGTTTCCAGTCTATATTTATCAATTTCAGTTGCCCGGTGAGCAAGATAAGCTAATTCAACTTTTAATTCTTTTACATAAAGCAAGTTGGAATAAGTATCCATATTATCAAGGCAATAAGGATCATCTTTTATAATACTCTTAAACGTTTCAATTGCATTATCTACATCTGTGGAGCAAAATCATTATAACATTAAAAGGATCTGGCACTAGTAATAAATGTTAACATAAATTAAAATTAAATTAATTTTTTTTTTAATAGAGAATATTACCTCTCCTGTAATGAACTGCAATGGCAGTTTGAGCTAAAACGTAACCATTTGTTTTGAATCCTGCTGACTGCAACTGATTGTACAACGACAATCCTTCATCTATTAATTGTAATTCGAGATACATATGGGCCATAAAGAAATGTTTCATCCAATGATTAGGCAAAACAAGACTTTCTAATTTTTCTCGGTCAGTAATTAGGGTAGCTAATTCTAGCCACGTTCCCCAATGCATAGGTTGTTTATGAATTGATTCAACAAGAACATCAACAGCTTCCCGCGTAAGTTGTAACTTTTTTAATGTTATTCCAAACAGATAAAGTCCAAATCCATCTAAATTTCCAGTAATATGATCCTTTCTTAAATCCGTGCAAAGTAATTTCAAACTATCATTTTTCATCGGATCTGGAGGTATATCTGTCATATTATCAACCCTTTTCTTTTCTCCAGACATATAGCGAGAGTACAAATGCAAAAATCGAACCTTTGGAGTTCGACACGGTTCTGTAAAATACGCAGCACGATCGTACTCTTTCAAGTCAAAATAACTTTTTCCTAGGATATACATATCCTCCTCCTCATTTATCAATGTATCCAAAGTAAATTTCAGATCCTGAGGATTAATCTCAACATTTTTCAGCGAGTAATTCAATTCGGCGAGCCTAAATAATATAACGTGCATTAGAAAATAATAATTATAAAAAATACACGAGAAATTGGTAAATTGTCTAATGTCCCAGTTGAAAATATGCAAGAGGAAATTGTGTTTTCTTAAGTGAATTTCTACATGTGTGTACTTCCACGTGGATGTTTTCAGCTGAAATGTGCAAGGGTTATCTAAAAAACAATTTATAGTCATTTAGTTACAACATACCATTTTGTAGAATGCTTTAAACATCGCTGAGAACATTCGTTAATTGCTTGAATCAGATCAGACTTAACCTCCTTAACATCAAACTTTATTCCGCATTCCTCCATTTTTACGAACACTTAACACTTATTCGTTGTAAATTATGAAATTCTGAAACTTATGTGATCTAGCAAAGAATATTTTTGTAAATCTGAGCAAAATAACGTTGAAAACCCTTCAAGTTGCTTCAAGTAACTTTTGTTTGTAAACTTACGCGAAAGCACATGGCATAATAAACACATAAATCATAAACGTACATAACTGGCCCGCCACCTTATCCGATGTAAATTACATACTGTAAAAAACCATGTAATTTACCAAATTTACCTAAAGTTTGCCTAGGGTTGTAAAAGTTCATGAACTGTCATGAAACATATTACACTCAACTCTCACAAATCTTAACTAATTTGTGCAAGAGACTCTCAGAAATCTTAACAAAATTCCTCTCTGAATTCTAAACTATGACCCA
>JAUEJJ010000013.1:19331329-19342086 GCA_032164275.1 Synergus coniferae | reverse complement strand
CTTTACGCCTGGTCTGTTACAGTCCGTTGAGTGTATTTGCTGATCATTTTGAAGTTTGAGCGTGGAAAGAGTCTTACTTCTAGTCCTCTACTAAAGATATCCCCCATATACTGGCCTATATAACGTTCTACACTTCTTCTTTTTTTCACTTTCTTTAATTTCTTTCAGATCTACCAATCAGCGATCTGCAATGAAACTGGACTAACTAAACGAAGCAAATAAAACTACAGCGTTACGAAATCGATATACGGAATCGATAAAATTCGAGATAGTCGTTACTAGGGTAACGATTAGTAACGCTTTTGGTGACGCGTATAACGAACAGAAGCATATAATATAATACACAGAGTGAAAATGTGCGCTACACACACGTATGAGCCACACATTCGCAACCTTGCGATGCTGTTCGAGAAAATAATCGAAATAATCGAATAGAGATTTCTTATATAGGACCAAATAGGACTCAGTAGCGATTCCGCTCTTCATAACCGCCAGACGTACAGCGATTTTGAATATAAATTTTACTGTTCATAATTATCCACAAGTCGTATTTCTTAAGCGATTAAAAATTTCTTTTTCTGGAAATGCTCAACATTAAATTGTTTAGAGAGCTGTGGTTTGCGATTTTTTATCTCAAGAAAAAATACAAAAAAGAACGCACTATTCGCTGGAATTGTTGCATCTGCCCTCGTAGAACAGAAATAATTCTAATAATATTTAACTGATTAATTATTGTAAACAATTGTTATAAACAAATTCTTACTAATGTTGTTTTCTTATAGAAAAAATGGTTTGCTTCTCGGTAATTGCTGAGATTTTTCAGGAGCTTTATAATTTATAACGAAAAATTAACATAAGTTTACATTTACTGTTTTGATAAACATTTTTATATACAAACTCTCAGTAAATGAGTTCTTCTAATAGATTTTTCTGACAGGAAGTATAATTCACTATAGTCTTGAAAGGAATTTGTACAGTTTGAGCTTTATCAAAAATAAATAATATATTTTTAATAACAATTTCATTAAGCAAATATTCCAACAGACAGTTTCTTTGTAGGAAAAAATTATTTTTCCTCAACTTATGGTTGGAATGACCTTTTTTTATTTAATAATTTTTGTGATAAGGTTTATTGTGTTACGAATAATATCCTCACAAACATATGGAAACCGCATTTATTATACTCGTTTCTTGCTCAATAATACTTTTACAAATACAGCGGAAAAATTGTTGATTTTAAGGATATGATTATTAATAATTGAGGCTCCGGATTCTACCATATAACAGATCGGCTGAAAAGTTCGTAGGCTGACACATAAATGGTATTACTAAAATTAAATTCATATAATTTTCAGTTAGTACCAACCTTCAAACTATACGTGTTTAAATTTGAAAACTTTCCAATAATTGGTTCGTGAGATATAGCATTGTGAGTGAAGCAACTTTTGTTATTGTAAAAAAATGGATAAAAAAGACTTTCGTGTGTTAATGAAGCATTGCTTTTTGGTGAAGAGAAATACTGTTCAACCCAAGGCTTGGCTTAATAAGCATTATTCGGACTCTACACCAGGGAAATCAACCATTGAGAAGTGGTTTGCTAAATTTAAACGAGGCAAAATGAGCGTTACCGACGAGGCTGTTACCGACGAAAACATAAAAAAGTCCACAAAATAATTTTGAATGATCGTAAAGTGAAGTTCATTGAGATAGCTTAGACTCTAAAGATATTAAAGGAACGTGTTGGGCATACCGTTCATGAATATTTGCCATTTGGACATGCGAAAGATGTGTGTAAAGTGGGTGCCGCGCGAGCTCAAAATCGATTAAAAGCAACAACGTGTTGATGATTCGGAGCAATGTTTAGCGATATTCAACCGTAATAAAAACGAATTTTTCAGACGATATGTCACAATGGATGAAACATGGCTCCATCACCACACAACAGAGTCCAATCGACAGCTAGCTGAGTGGACTGCACGCGGTATGAACTGAATCCAAAGCGTGGAAAGACGCAACAGTCGGCTGGCAAGGTTATAGCATCAGTATTCTGGGATGCACATGGTATAATATTCATAGATTACCTCGAAAAGGGTCAGACCATCAACAGCGATTATTACATAGCGTTGTTGAAGCGTTTGAAGGATGAAATCACGAAAAAACGGCCCCATTTGAAGAAGAAGAAAGTGCTGTTTCATAAAGACAATGCACCGTGTCACAAATCAATGAAAACGATGGCAAATATATATATATATATATATATATATATATATTAGGCAACGAAATGCTTCGATCCCCATCCACCGTATTCTCCAGATCTGTTTGCAGATTCTGTTTGCAGACCTCAAAAGAATGCTCGCTGGAAAAAAATTCAGCACTAATGAAGACATAATCGCTGAAACTGAGGCCTATTTTGAGGCTAAAGAGAAATCGTACTATAAAAATGGTGTCGGAAAATTGTATGATCGCTATAATCGTTATATCGCCCTCGAAGGAAATTATATTGAATAATACTATCGAATTTTACCAAAAGAAATGTGTTTTACTATGTTAGCCTACGAACTTTTCAGCCGAACTGTTAACCCCGCATAAAATTTGCCTGGCCGCTTATGGCCTTTCGAGTTGGACCCTGAGGGCTTGAAATTCATTTTTTCGAAAATTCAACTTCTAAATACATCACTTTATAGGAAATTTCATGGCGCATCATTTTCCTTTCAGCCAAAAAGTTCTATCTTTCACCGTTTTTCTAAAAAATATAAAAAAAACTGGATTTTTCAGAAAACAAAATTTACTAAATTAGGAACTTATTCCTTAAATGGTTCTAAAGATGATGAGCCATTGAAAATTTATTGGTTTTGTTAAATAAAAAAGTTTTAAATTTTTTAGTCAAGCAGGATCAAAATAATGTTAGACAATTTTCAAACGCTTCGTTTATCGAGGGAATTTTGAGTAAACCCAAACTTTCAGCAAGAGAAATATTTACTAGGGTATAATGAAGTTTTCTGAAAAGCATTACTTCAATAGAATTAATCGTTAAAAAAGTATGAACATTCAAACAGCGCGTCATATAGAAACCGACCCCGTGAGAGGTGATTGTATACAAATATTATCGGCGCACGAAGTATTTTTACCTCTCACGGGGTCGGTTTCTATATGACGCGCTGTTTGAATGTTCATACTTTTTTATAATAATGATTAATTCTATTGAAGTAATACTTTTCAGAAAACTTCATTATACCCTAGTAAATATTTCTCTTGCTGAAAGTTTGGGTTTACTCAAAATTCCCTCGATAAACGAAGCGTTTGAAAATTGTCTAACATTATTTTGATCCTGCTTGACTAAAAAATTTAAAACTTTGTTTATTTAACAAAACCAATAAATTTTCAACGGTGCATCATCTTGATAATAGTTTGAGGGATAAGTTCCTAAATTTTCATCTAAAAATATTAAGAACTTTGTCTTTCGGAGCGAGTTGAAGAGAAAATATTTGTAAATTTTGTTTTCTGAAAAATCCAGTTTTTTTGATTTTTTAGAGAAACGGTGAAAGATACAACTTTTCGTCCAGAAGTAAAAATATATGCGCCATAAAATTTCCTACAAAGTGATGTTTCTAGAAGTTGAATTTTCGAAAAATGAATGTCAAGTCATCATAGTAAAAAAGTTAATTTTGGGATGATAATATACATATCTGCACATACTTATTACATATCATTAAAAGAATATTTTTTATTCAAATAAATTTTAATTTTCCTAATTTTAATTTTATTTTAATTTTCAGAGATCGAAAATCCTATCGTTGAAATGAACCATTTTGCTGCTGCAATTGCAAAAGTATTGTTAAACAAAAAAAAAATACAAAAATTGGCTCCCTTACATTTATGAGAAATTAAATGCTGAGAATTAAAAAAAAAATCTGAAATATATCTTTGAAATATTGGTTAAGAAATGTATTCTCTGGGCCTATATGTATCTGTAAAAATCCATTTCTCGACCACAGCTACGCAGTTGCGAACCAAGAAACGCGCGTCAATTTAGGATTTTTGACGGCAAATCGGGGCGTAGCGTAGCTGTATTGTTCCCCATGGTTTCTAAACCGACGCTTATGGTATGCCTACGTACCTACGCCTTACAACCTGACTCGTTTTTCTCAGTTTCACATTTTTCATTGCCCGATTCATAGCTTAAAATTTATACGACCGATCGACTCGCCCTTGTGTCTGCAGATTACTGAAGTGTGTCACTTGTCGTTGACCCACTCCAAATTGAAAAAAATTTTTAAACAACTTTTGCTTAACAAAATTAGCCAATTTTTGTGTAAAAATCAAATTTTTTTCAAATAGCCACCATTTTGTGAAATATTAATATTTTTCGAAATATTTTTGGTTCACTTACAATTAGACATTTGTCACATTATCCTAATTTTGGACATATCGGACGTCCGCTCTTACAAATGAAAATATTGTTGACTTATAGGCTGAAAAAATGTTTTTTATACTTCAAAATTACATTAATAAACCACAAAATTTTTAGAAAGATTCGTTATTATTTTAATTCCAAAAAAATACGCTAAAATAACTTAATAATTTTTAAAAGCTTATCGTTTAGTCAGAAATAGGCCAAATCATATCTTTTTTTTTCATTTTCTTTATTTTTAAATGTACTGTTATGAAAAAATAAGCTAAGTTAAAATATTTTGTTTTCAGAGAATTTGCGGAAAATTTTAGTTTTTTTATAAAAAAAAAAGTAAGAAAAAAAATTAAAATGACAATCTTCTCGAAATTTCCGTTTGTTTTTTCCGAAAATTCCAAAAAAAAAAAAAAAAACGTTAAAGATGGATCTAATAATTTAATTAACTTTAATAATAATTTAATTAATTGTTGTAAAATTTTACGGAATTTTAAGCGATTTTTTTCGATTTTTTAAAAATTTTGTGGAAATTTTAAGGATTACATGGAATTTTATCAAAATCATAATAATTTTAAGGAACTTCAAGGGGCTTTTCACAAGGTTTTTTCTTAAAGGATTTCATGGAATTTTATGAGATTTTTAGTAATTTTAATAGATTTTAATTGTTATAATAAGAAATTTTAAGAGATTTTTAGCAATTTTTAGAGATTTTCACAAACTTTAACATGGATTTCAAGTGATTTCTGATTTTCAAAATTTTGGTGAGATTTCAAGGGATTTAAAGAGATTTCTAGGAATTCTAAACGATTTTAATTTATTTTAAAGGATTTCGAAGCTTTTTGGGTAAAATTTTAAGGAACGAATAAACAAACATGCACGATTATTTTGTTTGCCTACCTATGTATATTATTTCATTCAAAAGCCAGTCATGTTTGCAACAACAATGTATGCGAAATTTTCGAGACGTTACGTTACACCACTTTTTTAAGAGAGGATTATTTCAGCAGTTTTGATTTAAAAAAATTTGTTTGTTTTCTCACCAATAGGAACAATCTTCTGCGGTAGAGTTTAAGAGAAGAGAATATTTCGATTTCTATTGAACTCCCTTATACCCTGCATATAGTGTAAGGAATATAGATAAAATATGTCACCGGCACACATTGTCTGCAACTACTCATTTTTCACTTCGATTGCAATGATTCCCGCAGTTATTTTATCGCCTAAGCAAACCTTTTACCTAAATGATGAATTGACTTAGACGGTAATCCTTGTGAAGTGACGTGTACGTAATCGTTAAGAGAGGTTGCGCCCCCTCCTATTTAACGAACAATCAAAATGGGCCCTTTCGAGGGTTCCGACAACCCGATTCAAATCCGTATCAATCGCTGTCAAAGGTACAATCGAATCGACGCGTTACCTGTCCCCTTTTCCTCATTTACCCAACAGTATTATTGTACTCAATGATCACAATAAACCTCATTGATCAGTCATCGATACGTCAATCGCGTTTGAATATGGGTGTTTAAATATCTTAGCGCCTCGTCACCCTCAAAAAAGATGGTATGCCACCAAGTGCCACTATAAAGGTTCAAGTAGGTTAGGTGATTTCGCATGTTCAGTTATGTTTGATGCTTGTTGCTTTATTTTGACCCAGTTTCCACCACCACAAACTATACAGTATATATTGATTCTAATCAATTATAAAGAATTTTAACCACAAACATATTAAGCAGTTATCTGCTGCTTACTCTACTATTAGCGGAAATAATGATTCATTCACATTATATTACTGTACAAATATCAGTATATATCACTGTAAATATCTTCTCTTAAAAAAGTGGTGTAACGAAATGTCTCGAGAATCTCTCATACATTTTTGTTGCAAGCCTGATTGGCTTTTGAATGACGAATAGGAATGAAAATAAAATAATCGCGCAATGTTTGTTTATTCGTCCATTAAAATTTTACCCAAAAAGCTTCGAAATCCTTTAAAATCAGTTCAAATCGTTTAGAATTCCTACAAATCTCTTGAAATCCCTTGAAATCTTAAAAAAATTTTGAAAATCATAAATCACTTGAAATTCATGTTAAAATTCGTGAAAATCTCTAAAAATTGTTAGAAACCTCTTAACACTTCTTAACATTTAAAATCCATTAAAATTATTAGAAATCTCATAAAATTTCATGAAATCCTTAAAAAATTGTTTAAATCTTTTGAAAGGCCCCTTGAAGTATTATACCTTAAAATTATTATGAATATTATAAAATTCCATGAAGTCCGTAAAGATTTCCACAAAATTAAAAAAAAATCGAAAAAATCGCTTAAAATTCTGTGCAACAACCTTCGAAATCTTTTTAAATTCTAGGAAATCCTATAAAAATGATTAAAATCTTTTGAAATTGCTCAATAATATTCCCTGAAAAACTTTAGAATCCTCCAAATTCCACAAAATATTTTAAAAGTCATAAAAATCTTTTGAAATTCATTAAAATTTGTAAAAATCCCTTAAAATTACCAGAAAATTCTTGAAATTCGTAAAAATTCTGATAACATTTAAAATTACTTTACATTATAATTCACTAAAATTATTAGAAATCTTACCCATGTAATCCTTTAAAAATCAGTTAAAATCGTTTAGTATTCCTAGAAATCTCTTGAAATCACTTGAAATTTCAAAAAAATTTTGAAAATCATAAATCTCTTGAAATCCTTGTTAAAATTCATGACAATCTCTAAAAATTGCTAGAAACCTTTTAAAATTTCTTAGCACTTAAAATCTTAGCACTTAAAAATATATAAATTTCCCAAAAAAAGCATTTTGGTCCAATAACGCCATTTTGTTATTTCAAAAAAACAAAAATTTGCTCAGCTGTGCTGGCCTAGCACTACAAAACTTCCGTAGTACATTTTTCGCTTTGTATTAGTATGATTTCGAAATTAGATTAAATTTTTTTAATTTCTACTTTTTGCCCAAAAATGTTCAAAAATTTAAAGTTTGTAAATCGGAAAGTTGCCAAAGGCCAATACTATTATTTTAAATTCCTTCAAAATGATCGTACTCACAGAAATATCTTATACTTAGTTTCTATTATTATGAGAATGTGAAAATGTAGCTAAGAAATTACTATATAATCTGAAATCGCTTAAAATATCTTTAAATCTCTTAAATCTTTTGAAATCTCATAAAAGTATTTATACTCTGTAATTATTATAAAATCTTTTGATATTCTTTTAACCTACTTGAAATCCCTGCAATCTGTTGTTTTCTCAATTTATCTCAATAAAGTAATGTAGTTAATTGCATTTTTAAAATGGTTTAAAGCTGATATTGTAACTGTTCATTTTTTTGAATCCCGCTTGTTAAGTCACTTTAAATTCTTTAATATCATTTGAAAGGTGGCAGATCATAAGGGGGTAAGGGACATTTTTCTGAAAGCTTTTTTTTTTGCATAGAAAATTCTGATAAAATCCAATACACATTTGTTCGAAATCGCATTTTTTTGTTATAGTAAAAAAATTAGTTGCACAAAAAGAAATAAGGGACATTCGGTACATAGCAGGCATACATTTGAAAATAAAGAAAAGCATCGTTTTATTTACACTTTTAGACTTTCCTGATAAAAAGGCTTCAATTTTTCACTTCACATTTTTCTACTTTTCTAATAAAAGGACTTCAATTTTTTTGAAGGAAAAAATGTAAATACTATTTTATTTTATCAAACTTTAAGACGGTATCCTATTCATATTCCTGTTCCCAAACTTCATGCAATACCTAAAATAAATACATGTTTCACGTTTGAGCCACAAAAAAAATTTCAACTACTTTTTATATAATTATTTACATGCTTTTTCGTCTCCTACAAACTCCATCTCCTCAGAAATAAATTTTTTCGAATTAACTTTTTTTTCTGTATTCAACATATCCATATCTCGGGACCATATATATATATATATTTTTAATTGAAAATTAAATTTTTTATTGCGATTTGAAGATGCAATAAAATTCTAACCTCAACAGTGAAACCTAATTTTCTCAAAACTGAGGTAACTTTTTTTCCTCCAACTTTTTTCCTTGTATTCAGCAACTCACCATCTCCGAAAAATTAAAATTTTTTTTTTTTTAAATTCATTATTAAACTTTTTATCTCTGTGCAAAGACTAGGTACTCGTCCCGTGTGAAAAAAAAATGTCAACCCGATTTTGTCAACTTTGTGTTATATTGTGTTACAACCTGGGCCTTTCCCAGACAAATTTTGTACTTCGGATTTTTATGACCCAAGCCTGCACCTCATCTGGGTCCCAGTCGATCGTGACCTGACATAGCCGCCCACAATTACAGGGCTGTTTACAGGCGTCTTGCACCCCCTCTTCAAGGGTTTTCTACGGTTGCTTCTGTTATACAGTTTTACCATAACTTCAGTCTACTTGAAGAGATCCTAAACGAAACATCTCCTCAAAAATCGGCTCCGACTTCACTCGCGAACTAATGTATTTAAGTTAGAAATAAAACTTATGTTATATCCTCAAATTTTCCTGAGTCTATTTTTTATCTTGAGATCCTTGTTCTCTAAGGAAACAAGGAGTGATCACACATGCAAATTAACGTGTGAGTTTGTCGTGTTTAGTGGTCCGCAGCGCAACATAAGGTCCTTCGAGCATCGGATACGACTAACAAGTGAATAAACATTCGCGAGTGAAGTTAGCTAAAGCGAACTTAACGAAAAACATATTTAAAAGAGTGAATTGAACTAAAGCTAATTTAACGAAAGTGAATTTAACGAAAATCGTCGTTAAAAGATTGCGAACTTTAACAAACAAAACGCGAGTGAGTTAAACGAATCCGAGTTTAACAAAAATTAACGCTAAAAAAGTGTTTAATAACGAATGCGAATTTTAACAACAATTTTCGTTAAAATATTACGAACATTATCAAATAAAACGCGACTGATTTAAACGAATTCGAGTTTAACATCAAAAACGAATCTGAATTTAACGAACATAAACGTTAAATTATTGTAAAATAACGAATACGAACTTGAAGAACATTGAACACTGAAGTGTAGTGTTGTGAAACATGAACGCGAATTTTGGGAATATAACGCTAATCTAGCTTATCAATTCAAAAAAAAGACTGAACATTAACGCAAACTTGTGGTGTGAAGAGTGCAACTTATCTTTCCACATACAACCAAGTCATCAACACAACGAGAAACATCTAGAAACGAGGTTGGAAGCAGCTATTTGGAGATCTACAGCAGATTCATCGAAATGTAAGTCTGTCTGGTTAAATAATAATTGAATCGTCTATCCTTTATTCATCTTCCAATTCCTCATCAATGCGAACTTTTTTGATTTCCGTATCTCAGTTGTGAAAGTAGAGTACAACTTCTAAAAATGGTTGACGAAAATTCTCAGGCTTTGTTAAAAAAGCTAATTAGATTGAGTGGCCCGCTAAAGGGCAGATTAACAAATTTGAAAAATTATTTGCAAAAGCCGCTTGCCGAACAAATTAGAGGCGAATTAATCGAAAAATGCGAAAATCTTAAGGGAATACGCGAGAAATATGAAGAAATTCAAACACAAATCGAAGAACTAGTTTCAGATGAACAATATGAAACCGAACAACGCGAGAGAGAAATCTTTGAGGAAGATTATTGTGCTACACTTGCAAAAGCAAAATCTTATATCAATAACGACCAATCAGCTCGTCTATCTGTACAATCCGCAAGTTCTTTGAATCCACCCCTTCAATCCAACGTTGATAATTTGAGAATCCAGCTTAATGTAAATAATCCAAGTCCGTCGAGTTCCGAAACGGTTAATTCTCAAACCTCTGGTGATAGTAATCAATTACAAACTGTGAATCCATTGCATGCACACGCACCGTTTTTAAATATAGATACAAATGGAGGGGATTCAAACTATCGAATACCGCGAGCGGATTTACCGAAATTTGAGGGGTCATACGAGAAATGGCCTGGATTTAGCGACACTTTCAAATCGGCTATACATAATAGCAATAAATTCTCTGACTCTGAGAAATTATTATATTTGCGATCCTGTGTACAGGGCAAGGCGGCAGAGAAAATCGAATCTCTAGAAACGACAGCCGCAAATTATCAAGTAGCCTGGTCCATCTTAGAAAAATACTATGATGACCCAGCTGCTATAATAAACAACCGTATACGTGCGTTTTTTGAATTACCATCCTGTCAAAACGCAGCTAGCATGGGAGAGATCCTTGATAATGCAACTAAACATTATCGCGCACTTGAGGTATTAAATAGACCTTTCTTAGAAGCCTTCCCGATTTATTTATTAGTCTCGAAGCTCGATCATCAAACGCGATTA
>JAUEJJ010000013.1:19300693-19311399 GCA_032164275.1 Synergus coniferae | reverse complement strand
ATTCTTTTTATACATATTCGAGTATACATATAGCTGTATCATACGTAAAACATGAAATGGTACTGATTCCTTTTGTACAGATTATTATCATGAATTATGTAATTCAATTATAGAATTACTTATCAATTTTTAAGTAATCATTTTACTGTGAATGCTTCTTCTATGTTGTGTTGGTTTGCAATGAAAATTAATACTTCCTGATATTGATTTCCAGTCCCACAATGATTCCTCATCATCGTGGACAGAGAGAAGCATAAGTCCCGGAAGCGTGGGCGTTGGGGGCGCCTCTCGACCGCAGACCCCAGCATTTCCGGTTCATCCACGCACTCCTTATGTGAACAATTCTTCTCCTACGGTCACCTTTGCATCGGATCGAACCTACATCACGCCAAATAATATCAATAATTCAGGGTATAATATCAACAACAACCACATTGATTCAGGAAACATGAACAACAACTACGTCGACCGTGCAATTTATATTGAGGAACGCAGAGAAATTTCCAGGGAGGCGGGACTTCCCCCTAAGAGTCCGACAACTCAGCGGTAAGATACTTCAATTTATTTGATTTATTTTGAATTTCTACGACAGTTGAAAGAAGTCAATTTTCTAAATTGTGTGACCCATGTTTCTACTATCTTCCATTTTGGATTTCTTAAATAACTAAATGATTTGCTAATCCTGTAATCCGCATCCTTGGAGACAATAATTGGCACGACGAACAATTGAATGATTAAAACTTTCCAAATTTCTCGCGTATCAGTTTCAAGTGTTTCCACGAACGATTGGAGAAATACCAATGATGATAGATTAATGTTCGTGATTCTAGACACTTGAGTTTTCCGGAAAGCGGCTCGTTTAAAGAATCGCGTAACAAGCGATGGCCGCAAACTAACCACTCGACGTTGTACGATCCTAGGTAATATACTGTGAAGCAATCATCAAGAGATTGAGCGTGAAATCGCAGCCATGCACTATGAATGTTAAGTGTCGTTTTATTAACAGTGTGTGATTGCACTTTTCCTGTACATGAATCATGATGGAGTGGGCAATGTCGCTTGAGTTTTTATATTTTTTCCAAGACTTCCACCGACAATGAGTCTCAAGAACTGAATATTCAATATCCTATGATTTAAACAAGTCTTTTCCCACTCGTATCTTTCAAGTGCAGAACTTTGGAATAACTACTTTTATAAACAAAATAATCAGAAGAAATATGTCTCAGTTTTTTAAGCGAATTTGCCGCATTTCTACCACTAACAAAGGCTTATGTATTTTGCGTTCAAAAAAGAACCAACTAATATAAATCAGTTTTGTATATTAATATTTTTAGATTAGTTGCATGAAGAATTAAAAAAATCTTGTTAAAAGTCTACCATATTTTCTATTTCGATAGACTATCTGCTTTTATCAATTTGAAATTTTGCATTTTTATTTTTTCTGTTTAAAACTTTTGACAGGAGAACTTTTTCCTAAAAGCCGGAACAGATGAAGTATTACGTTTTGGTTTAACAAATGGGCCTAAGGGATGAAGGGACACCATTTTTTATTGACAGGGAAATTCGTTGCGCGTTGAAGCTTTCTATTTCGTGATCTTTTTCGTGATTGTATATAATTATCCATAAATGTATACGTAAACGCACTTGCAGTGTTTCTTCAGAAGTCGCACCGCTGCACGATTTTCGTGTCACTGTATGAATATTTGCTTCATTCGCTTCTAGATTCTCATTTGATATGAATATTTCATGTACTTGTAGCAAGGACCGACCAGTCTCTCCACTAGGTGAATCGACAGGATCTCACTCGCATACTATGGGCCGCAGTCCTGGTACTCCAACGCATATCGAATTTGCCCAAAGCCCTAAGGTGGGTTCAAATAAATCTATATATAAATCTGAATGTCTTGTGAATTTTTTTCATTTTTTGCTTCCTCATAGAGGAAGCTTTGAAGTGGTGACAAAATCCAGGTTCTAAAAAAAGGATTTTTTTTGAACATATTTCAAGGGGAACTTCACAGCTTTTTATTATTTTCAAATATTTAATAGATAGTGAATCTATGTATTCTTTTACATAATACATTTCACATGTCGCTTAGACATATGGAATTGTTTAAGGTTTCTCGTTCGATCACCGAAGTTAAGCAGCGCTTGCTTCGGTTATACTTGGATGGGGGCTGTCATACTAAAGTTTTATCAATTTACCTTCTTCTACTTACCTTTGGCCAATTACAATGATAGATACAAAACATTACTTAAAGCACTATAAACCGTGATTTTATTTTTTTTTACTCTTAATTCCAGTCTGCAACGTCTTACAACTCTATTAACAGTGGTGGTCACACATCTCCAATGGTTCAGTATTACGGATCGAGACGTTCTAGTATTCATTCAAACACAGAACCTCAAGAAGTAGCGGATATCAATGTTAAATTTGTTCGCGATACCAGCAAGATTTGGTACAAACCAAATATATCTCGAGAGCAGGGTGAGTTTTTTTTTAAATGGCTCCTTTAGAAAAAGATTTTTTGCCACTCATTTTTCCGTGCGTGCTGCATTTAATTACTGTTTTAATTTCTTTAATATTGTTGTAGCAATATCAATGCTAAAAGATGCAACGCCGGGAACGTTTGTGGTCCGAGATAGTAATTCGTTTCCTGGAGCCTTCGGTCTTGCCCTCAAAGTGGCAACCCCACCACCTGGAGCACCAAGTAGTCCAAGAGACCCGTCTAGTGAACTCGTTAGGCATTTCCTAATTGAGCCAACATCCCGGGGAGTTAGACTCAAGGGATGCGCCAATGAGCCCGTCTTCAGCTCTCTTTCCGCTTTAGTTTATCAGCACAGCTTGATGGCAATGGCTTTACCTTGCCAGTTGTTACTGCCGGAACCGGATGCAGCAGCCAGAGCACTCGACTCACCAGGAACAAATAGTGCACAACAGCTTTTGGCACAAGGAGCTGGTGAGTAACTCTTAAACTCAATCAAGTGGACAGATAGACATATATAGTGTTAGGGTCTTGATTATTGATAAAGCACGAATCCACTTCATAAAAGGAAACAGCTGAATAATGTAATTAGCTTTGTGATTTGATAAAAAGAGATAATATTTATATTTTTTTTTCAGCCTGCAACGTATTATATCTCTTCACGTTGGATACCGAGTCACTAACCGGACCTCAAGCTATCAAAAAAACAATCGCAATGCTGTTCGATCACAAGCCTCTCCCGATTGCAACCATCGTGCACTTCAAGGTCTCCACACAGGGCATCACGTTGACTGATAACGCTCGCAAACTTTTCTTCCGTAGACATTATCCTACGAATAATATTAGCTACTGCGGTCTTGATCCCGACGAGCGTACTTGGAACTTTGTCAGTGAGGACACTGGACGAGCCCTTAGTGCACAGTAAGTGTCTCTTAAATAAGAGATAATATTCAAAATTTCAAATATATTACATAATTTCTTTAATAGATTATTTGATAAATTATTTTATTTTATTTCAGTCGCTGTTTTGGATTTGTGGCAAGAAAACCAGCGCATAAATCCGACAACCAGTGTCACATCTTTGCAGAATTGGAACCAGAACAACCGGCAATGGCTATTGTAAATTTCGTGAATAAGGTAATGATGGGTAATGCTCATGTGAAAGCGAACATTGTCTAAGAAAAAGCGTGAAGTCATCAATTCCGGCAAGATAAATAAATGGTATCTACAATTTTGAGGGTTTCCCTCTTTTTAATCTACCGTAGCTGTTAACTTGGGCCAAACCAAGCTACAACCACTACCATAGCCATGAAATAAATTAATCTTGTAAAAGCATATATCTAAAGTATCCAAAACTAGCTGAACATGAAAATAATCTAGACAAAATGAGGCATTACTATAAACGATTTACATACACTAAAGTTCCGATTGATGGTGATGAGAGAATCTAAAGGACAGAGAGAGGCTCCTCTCCCTGCTCCTCAGACACCGTGAATGTGAAAGCTCAAAAGCTCAGTAAATGCAGCGTGAAAATACTAGGAAGTGTATCACGTCAATTTCAGATCATGCCCGAAAAGTGACATCAGTAGGAACTTCAGTGTATATTTAAATAATAAATATCATCGAGATTTCATAGTTGCAAAACAACCGGGATTAATTCGATGATACTATTCACATTGGTAGGTGGATATAACTTTTTCCTCGGAAAAGAATCTCTTATAAGTTAATGGCAGTTGGAAATTTGTATAATTTTATTCGGCATAGAGAACATTACAAAAGATATACATACCAATGTAGACAGATTCTTTAAGTAATCAAAAGCAATTCTGTATTAAAATCTACTACACTACGAACGAGACTATTTGAGTATATCAAGAATGTTAATTGTTGCAAGCCAATATTGTTATTATATTATTAACGTCGTAAATGTCGATACGAGAACGACGTTTATAACTTGTACATAACACTAAAGCCTTAAGAAAAGTAGTATTAAGTTTCCATTAATCGGAAAAGCCCGAGGACTGAGATAAATGGGAAAAGGGGAATGAAGGAAAGAAAATAAGAGATAATTTACGAGTAGAAGAGTAGATTAAAATAGTTAGGATAGTGGAACTCCTTTAAGAAGCATCACAGAATTGAGTTTATGAGTTCTTGCCATTCAAGATCACTCTCGCGAAAGCTGAGAGACTCGCTTAATCAACCGAAAGCGAGAGTGATTGTCAGCAGTCAATTAATAATCTAATAAGTACGACAATATAAATTTTCTTTTTCTTCTTCTTCCGTTTCTCTCACAGAAAATTGGACTTAGAAAGTTAGAAAGCCAAAATTCCCTTCTAAAGAGATGCTCTGTAACCCTGTCGGTTGTACGTGCTAGTCAAAATTGAAAATATTTAATATTTGGAGAATAAATTACGGGGTTAATTAAGGATCGCTATTTGAGTTAACTGTCAATTGTCGAGTCGATGTGACTTACATTGTGTATGTCTTGTTTTCGCCAGTCTTGATTGAATAACAGATTAATATGTAACTTCAGTCAGTATACCTGTAATTATTATACCTTATATACACCTACGCATTGATTGTATTGTTGTATACCTTTTTGGGTATACTATAGTATACAATATATAACAAAGGAATATTATATATGTATTCACTGAGTGCATATTTTCTTTTATTTCACCTGCCTATTTTTACATTCTCATCATATGAGAAGTTACTGGTTTTATGTGAAAAATCACTTTCCCAATTTCTTAAATATGTGAACATAAATAAAGTATAATAATATTAATGAAATTATATTTGTGTTCCTATATTCACTGTCACCTCAAGTAAATTTTTACTTTTAGCCAAAGTTGATACCTTGATCCTAACTATGAATTAATTCATTGTTTGGTATATGTAGATTAAAATTCTATTTTTACCACTCGAATATCGGACTCTCTCTATTTGTAAGCAACTGTTAAAGGTTGCAAAGCAGGGTTTTTTGTTTATGATAACGAATTTATTTATTGGATAAATGAAAGCTCATTTGAAGAATATAGATTAAAGAAAGATCTTCAAAAGTTTACCTAAAAGAATTTTAATATGTAGGTTGTATATTTTTAATCGTCCAAAATTGCCTCTTTTTAAATATTCAGTTATTTTGGCAATTATTAAGTAGCGATTTTATCCCTACATATATATGTCTAAGTCAGCCTGGAATGAGTAATTTCAAAACTTATTGTTTTCTTCAAGGAATTACATATTTTGTAAAATCCAATCTAATACTAATGTAAAATATGTGGTTTTTGTGAATGTTTATAAAAATTTGTAAACGATGGTATATATAAGTTAATTTTAAAAACATAAAAGTATATTTTGTAGGAAACTGGAGTGTGCAGTACAAGGAATTGAGGATTTATTTATCAACATGAAGACACTAGGTATTTCAGCGAAGAAGCGTCTTGAAACTAACGGGATCTACTAACGCGTGATCTTTGGCTTAAACTACCCAATGTGTCAAATGCTAGTCAGGATAAAATTTAAAACACGTTAAATTGTCCGAAAATCTGGAACTGAATTAATGAAGTCATAATGGTTCTTCTAATTATTCTTATAATACCGTTTTAAGGTCACCTACATCTTCAAAAATGTTTTTGCTCTAATTTGATCATTTTAAGAATCATCAGAAATCTGAGAGCAAAATATTGATAGATGGAAACTATATCTATCAACTATTCATTATGTAAGGACAATTTTTATCAATTAGTTTTTATAATACTGAAAATTCTGAGAAGATCGTTTTAAAGGTGAAAGTCGCCGTCAATGCAATGAAACGTTATTTTTCGCCTACCACCAGTCCCAGAACTGGTTGAGCTCAGTCAGGAAAGAGCCTTCCTCGAAGTTGTTTCTTCGGCTTGAGATCATGAAAAGTGGATGGTCGATTCCGTGCATTAATATTGCCTCCTTCGGGCCATTAGTGATTTTCTCGACAATTCTTGTCAGTGGAAATCCGCTTCTGGAAATATCTATGAATCAAGGACAAGTTATTACTCCAGATGTATACAATATAAACATTTCGGATCCATTTGGGTTAGTTCAACATTTTTATTTTTTTATTACACTTTTTTAAATTACAAGTTTATACAATTTTAGAAATGTTTTGAGAATATAGTTAAGAGTATAAGACATATCATCAGAAGAGTGTTTCTTCTTTCGCATTGAACTCTTCACATAATTTTATCAGGTTTCTTGAACATTTTTCATTATAGCAAATCATTTTCCATTTGTTGATTGATCTATTTGTGGCTTTTGAAAAAATGTTAAAAATCAATTGATGTATTATGCACCCTTTTTTCGGTTCTGATGATTTTGAAGATTTGTTTACTTCTTGTGCCTAAATACGGTATAAAATATCCTTCTAAATACATAACTGTAAGTGGATGTTGCTGTCGTTTTCAGATTTTGTCTCTCTCTTCTTATTCAGCGAATATAGTAATTATTAATGAGCAGCACTTTCTTAGTCGAAATTAAAGTATTTATGTCATGTACCATATATGGTATAGTAGATGTCAGAAAATAGTAAAGTGGCATAAATTATCAGTATTCTCTGAATCTATGATGGTGCGTGAGGGGAAGCTGTTATGAATGCATCAT
Source organism: Synergus coniferae (assembly GCA_032164275.1). NCBI lineage: Eukaryota > Metazoa > Arthropoda > Insecta > Hymenoptera > Cynipidae > Synergus > Synergus coniferae. The sequence continues at coordinate 19,304,281 of JAUEJJ010000013.1, read as the reverse complement.
TACATGTTTATTATTATTTTGAATCTTCTGCGAAGTGTAGTATCAGAACAGAACTAATAATATCAGAACAGAAATAATAATTTTAAGTATAAGTGTAGAAGTATGTAATTATAACTAAAATTACAATATATTTATACAGATCTGAATACGGAAATGTTTCCAATACAACAATGAATCAATCTGATGCAAAAAGTACAATTATGAGATACCCAGAAGGAGAACCTGTAAAATCATCAAACCGGAAGTTATTTCCATGGAGTTCTCGGAATCGAGAGTTTTCTTTCATGGATACACTTGAAACAGTATTCGCCACGGTGGTTAACGGAGTCAGCATGGTGTTTAGCAATATTATTAGTGGCGAGTCAAAAAATTCAAAATCGATTAGCAATAAAGTCAGCTACAAGGACTTCCAACTCGTAAGGATCCTGCCGACTAGAAATTCACACGTAGAAGATCTTCGTTCCATGTATGAAACTGAACCAGACGACATAAAGTTTTGGACTCTTCCCGTAAAAAACAGGTATGTAAAATTCGTTTTTGTACAAATCTGCGTACTGATGCTTTAAATTTTCAGGTCAACGGATGTTTTAGTTTCACCAAACATAGTTGTGGACGTGCTTAAATTTCTCAAGGAACAGCAGATGGAATTTTCTGTAATTATATCAGATCTTCAGGTATGAATGCACAATGCACATGATCTGATATCATTGAAGAATAATATTAGATTTAGAATAAGATTCAGATTTATGTTTGGTTTTAAAGAACTCATACGAATTTTATGCATATATTTGTACAGAGAACTATATCGAACCAAAATCCTAAAATGTCGAAGGAGCAAAGACACGATCTACTTAACTCTCAAGGACACTCAATGACCTGGAAAAGATATCATCGATATGGAGGTCAGGATGCATTGAACGTAAAATTAAAATCAAAGCTGCTTTAAAAATTGAATTTTTGAATTTATAAGCTTTATGGGTCCGGTGTTTTAGAAATAATGAAATATCTGGAACACCTGGCTTCAAGATATCCAGCGCTTGTTGAACTCGTGACCATTGGAAACAGTTATGAAGGGCAACCATTAAAGGTCGTCAAAATCTCGAGTGGACCTACTAAGAATGGCGAAACGAAACCGGCCATTTGGATTGATGCTGGTATGGATCCCACATTTTGAAAAAAAAAATTAATTTAAAAAACATTCTTTTGCGATGAACTTTGACATCCAACAAATGAGTTCATGAACTTCATTTCGAATAAGAAAGGTTATCAAACTGGAACAAGTAACTTTATCTTGTCCGTCATGCCAAGCGGCGTCTTATTTTCCACTCACGTAGTGACATTTACGGTCTTCATGACAGCACATGTGCATAGTAGAATTTAGAATAAGAACCTGTTTCGATTAAAGACATCTCATCATCATGCGTACTCATTTAGTCAACTTTATGCAAAAGTCAGTACCACTAGGAATTTATGAATGTCATTAAATATACTACATTATTTTCTCGTGTAAATATAGTCACAATATATTGCAATTTAGAACAACATTTATCGGTTTTATTGACAATTTAAATTAAAAGGTTTTTAATGTAATAAAAGTGCACTTTCTTTCACATTTATTTCTGAATCTGAAAACTGTATCTTGTTTACAGGTATTCACGCGCGAGAGTGGATAAGCATAGCAGTGGCTACCTACATTTTGAGTCAGTTGGTTGAGAAAAATTCAACATACACAAGACTCCTTGAGAATTCAGATTGGATGATTTTGCCTGTTGCAAATCCTGATGGATATGAGTACAGTCACACGACTGACCGGCTTTGGCGAAAAACGCGAAGTTCTCAGACTGATAGCGAAAATGAAGCTAGGTAAATAGAATCACCATATAAGAGGAAAATTAAGTTTCCTCGGGGCTCTTAATTTTCCTCTTATAACATACAACCTTGATTTAGATGATAAGTAAATTCATAAGATTAAAATGTTCTCCTATATGATAGTAAAATAATGAAGATAAGGTACAGTTTTCCGTCCAATATGATGTCAAGTCTGCGATTAGAGTAATTGATTTGATATATCTATCTATATAAGAAGTTGAATTCCTGTTCCTCGTTAAATCAATAGGTGCCCTTGAACCTATTGAAACCAAATTATCACGGCGACATAAAGTTTTAATGATTTTTTAATGAATTAGGAATGAAATGCAGCCTGATGTTTATCATTTGTTTGATGAATTTGATATGTTCAATTAAATTTCTAGATATACACCTTCAGGACTACTTCATCTCGTTTCGCATGTAGCTAGATGGTTCTTTTTCGATTGCGAAGGTGTTGATCTTAATCGAAATTTTGGTTACCACTGGGGAGATGCAAAAATCGAAGGAACAAGTTCAGATCCATGTCGTGACACATATTCAGGACCTAAGGCATTTTCAGAACCAGAATCAAGAGCAATATCTGACTATATAATGGCAAATAAAAAAACTATACGGTACTACAACATTTTGTATTCCTGAGAGATTTGAACCTAATTTTTGCTATAATTAAACATTTGTTTCAGAGCTTATTTAACTTTACATTCTTATTCTCAAATGTGGCTAATCCCTTGGGGTTATACTTATTCCAAGCCATCGGATTATACGGATTTGATGAATGTTGCTAAGAAAGGATCCAAGGCTATGGCCAAAATTCATGGCACTGATTACAAGGTTGGACCTTCCTCGGAGTTGTTGTATCTTACAACAGGTTCGTTTTTTGACAATAATTTTCCGAATCCTTGGAATGGATTATTATCTTGGAAATTACAGATATTTTTAAAATACAGGAGCATCCGATGATTGGGCCAAAGGAGCGGCTGGAATTAAATATGCATACACATTAGAGCTGAGGGATCGTGGAACGTATGGTTTTCTATTGCCAGCTTCGAAAATTGTTCCTACAGCTCGAGAAACTTGGGCAGGAATTAGGGCGATAGCACGTCTCGTTACTTCCAAGACTGACTAAAGTAACTTTATAATTGGAAAAGCGAATGCAATTTGTGCTGTGATCTCAAGCCCTAAAACTGATATCTTGCATAATTATATCGATGGCAACTAATATTCATTTTCCATGTTATCATTTATATTTAGCAGTTTGTGTTAGAAATTCATCAGAATAAATTATTTATTTATTCATCTTCAACAGCTTTTCAGTATGTGAAGATTGTAGATAATTTTTAGATATTTGAAACGGATCGATTGTGTAAAATAGTTCTTAGAAAAATAAATGTAAGATTACTATAAAATTACAAAATCTTTTTTCTCGACCACTGTTGAAAAGATAAAAGTTGTGCGCAAAATGTAGAGTACTGTTACACATCTTGCTATTAATGATAACATAAATTATCTTAGTGTCTCTGAAAGATATCTGAAAGTATGTCGATGATCTATATTATCACATATTATATCTAGACGATGACGGCTATGTACTTCACTTATGATTTTTAGATTAATTCGTTAAGTCACATCATGTACATATATTTATTCATTCATTAAGCTTAATTACTTTTCAATTTAAAAAAAATTAAGTATCGATATTTTCTTTGACTCTCATAGACT
>JAUEJJ010000013.1:19244381-19271935 GCA_032164275.1 Synergus coniferae | reverse complement strand
TTATTTTTATTCTTAAAAAAAAAGATGCATTCATTCATTGGTTTCACCTATTTGAAATTGCCGCCATAACTTATTCAGTATGGCTGCCTTGGTAGAAAGGTCCTGATTGGTTGCAGTTTTTTTTACTTGCGCGTGGCTAGACCACGAGTAGGTAGGGTTGGAGTTGGATACGGTTGGATCATGCACCGAACTGTCGACGACGAGTACCGACGGTGACCGACGGGCAGGACACGGTGATATTTTGTCATCGTTGTCATCGTTGTTGTCAAAATTCTTTAAAAAAAACCTGGAATCAGCAATCTGGGCATTTCGCTGTCGCAGTTGTCAGAAGGTGATTCAAGAAATATGGGTGATGGTAAGGACGGTGAACGTGAACCTCTAATTCGGGGAGGAGGCTCCGCTTTGGTTCAGCCCTACACGAATGAAATTACAGGTAAATAGAAATTTGACAAGAGACTCCGGCTGCCGTTCGGAGTTTTGTGTTCCCTATTTGAAACTGTCTTTGTTTGTCCTTGTAGAAGACGTTCAACCGAACGTAAACTTACAGCCGAACGTAAACACAGTTTCCCCGATCGGACCAGATGAATTACCTCCACCGTTTGTTAACTATTCTAATCCTAATCAAGGTGGTCAGCCAATGGTCACCTGCAGGGTTTGTCAAGCCATGATAGACATTTCCGGCAAACGAGAACAGCACGTTGTCAAGTGCAATCAGTGTAATGAAGCTACAGTAAGTTTTGTTTTCATTTCTTTTTTTAAAGATAGACAAAGTTGGCGATTTCCTATACCTTTGATTTGCTTTTGTGAGTCCATTACCTAAGTTTCTTATTATTGTTTTGATGGTTTAGACAGACTCTCCAGCTGGTGTTTGGTAAATTTAAGTGTTAGAAAAATATATTTCTAATACCAATGGTGTCTATAAAGGGGTGTGGAAGTCTCTCGTTATTCTAAAAAAAAAAAAAAAAAAATAGAGCTTGAATTAGAAAGAATAGATTTGTGTTGAATAAAAATATTCGGTTTGCCAAGTTCAAGTTTACAAACCATTTAATCTTTGATTCTCACCGTCTGACATTCCTTCTTCAATCGTTTCTTTCACATTCGTATTTGCTTGTTATAGACCCTCTGGATACACCTGAAACAAAAATATTAGTTAGATGATGTTCCACTAACTTGAGTATTTAAATTGCCCTTTAAATTACTCGGATTTTTGTATACAGTCCTTTTTGGGAAAATATATTTACGTATAACTAGACTTTAGTTTATAGTTTTTTTAATAAATATTTTATTAGTAATCGATGAATATCATTCTAATCCTCAGATTGAAGAAGAAAATTTGTAACTATAATGAACAAAAACAATGAGTCATCTGAAGTAAAATAGGCTTGTGTCTTTATCAATAAAATTATAATTAAAAGTATCTTTTCAAAATCTAATGTTGTATATCTGGAAAATTAAATCCAATCAGAGATTAAAGCATAAAAGAGGATTTATCATTATTACAAGCAGAAATGGAACTCATTTCTATATCTCCTAATAAATAAAATGATTATTTTCAACAGCCCATAAGAAATGCGCCTCCAGGGAAGAAGTATGTACGATGTCCATGCAACTGTCTCCTAATATGCAAAAGTTCATCACAGCGAATTGCATGTCCGAGGCCAAATTGCAAACGTATAATCAACCTCGCGCCCAGTCCCGTGACACCACCTGTGCTTTCCATGCCAGGAATGTGTAGAGTCTGCTGTGCTCATTGCCATGATACTTTCTTGGTGTGTGAATTTAAAAAATATATATTACAAAAATAAGCAATTTTCCTGTAAATGTTCTTAATTTTTAAATGGTTTTTTTACAGTTTAATACACTAAACAATGCTTTAGCCCGATGTCCACATTGCCGAAAAGTATCTTCAGTTGGACCCGATTTTGCCAGAGGACGTGGCATATTATTTATAATCCTTGGATTTGTATGCTTTACTATCGGAGTTATTGTTACGGTATGAAATTTTTTGAATCAATATCTACTTATTTTGACTTTTTTAAAGTAAAAGGATAGTTTGCAGAATATAAAAATACTTTATCGGGATCACATTAGAAATTTTCTTTAACTTCGTTTAAAAGTAAAACCACGAGTCAGCATTAATCAAACAGGGAATATAATTTAAAAAATTTGTAAGATATGAAAGATCATCTGAAACTGATTTTCTATTTGAAATTAATTGCTTTTCAATTTAACGATAGACATCCGAGTTTCTCGATTGTTCGATGTATTATCTATAAACTTTTTATCTCCATTTTTAATAAGATACTTCATAACCTTCCTAGTTATTTCGAAACTGTAAATCGCTTCACATAATTAAATTCATCTCAAACTTTACAACTGTTTATGACAAGTTGATAAATCTTAGAGGTAGTGAGAAACTCATATTTGTTGTATATTTTGGGAATTTTTAATTTAGGACTGTACATCTTCAATTTATAAAAAATGTCATTATACTCCTATTACAGAATATGTCAGAGATTAGAAAATGTGTGCCAGTTGAATATAAATTGCATTAATGAATCACTCTTAACTCCTCAGTGCACAAAGGCATACCAACGACACTTTGTTATGAGTTAAATCTCAGTTGCATACGTCACTCTTTTAAAACACACACCCTCAGAGAACCAAGAATGCAATCATATTTCTTATTCCAGAGTGCTAATATTTTATCTGATACTTTTTGTATAATTTAATTGTTAAAATGTCTGATGAAAAATGACTAGTATAGAAAAAAAATTTTTCTGAGAATACATAGAATTTTTTGAAGGACGTAAAGAGACTTTGATGTTAGAATATTAAAAAAAATATTCTTGTTTGTAACTTAATCGAACAGAGAGATTTGCAATGTTAAATTCTATTATCTGAGTTTCGAAGAACTGGATAAGGAATACAATGTTATCTAAAGTTATTTATAACATCTCGAAAGTAGTGCATTTGATTTGAATACGTTTCCTTGTTTAGCTAAATTAAAAATTTTAGTCAATTTATCAAATACTAATTCTCTACATATGTATTACGAATTATGCGATAATTACAATGGGGGATAATTCTAATCACTGATATTTACACAATTATTCATTAAGTAAATCCGGCATTAATGATAGTTAAGAGCTTTTATCGATAGTTATTTAAATTTGTTTATTGTTAATTTATTTTTAACACTATTAATTTGCAATTTTGTTACAGGTTTGCACATATAGGCTTGTAAGGGAGAACGGAGGAATTTACGTCGCTTATGTTGGTAAGTGAAAATGTTGAAATTGACTTTTTATTTTTTTAGAAGACTCATGTTTTCTTTCTGAAAATGAAATGTATTTGTAAGAAACTTTCAGTAATTCTCCCTTTTTTTAATTTCAGGTGCATTTATCCTGGCTCTCCTCTTCCTCGGTCGCAGTCTCTACTATTGCACCATGAAGATTAGCCTGATAGAGGGTCCCATATAGTAATTTTAACTCAACTTGGGACTCTTATATCGAAAGATATCTTCCATGGTCAATGTCATGTAATCGAATTATATAAGAAGTTTACAGCAATAAAAGATCCATCTCGCTTCATCCGGAGGCAGAACAAAGCGAACCTAATGTTTACACGAGACAGACACGAATAACTAGAGCAAAGTTACTCATTAATTCTGTACAGTCAGTTTATCCTAGAATTGAAAGAGTGCTTTGCATTGATAAAGGGGATCCGAAGTTCATTTTGTTTGGCAGAACATTAGCCAAGGAATGAACATTCTTATTGATGTAAGCGTAGACAATGATCATGCATTCACACCAAAAGTAAAGAAAAAATACTCGAACGTACCTATAAACTCGTCGGTAGATATACGAGTATATCAATTAAAAATTGTAATTAAATGAAATTAGCGTTTCGAGGTTGACGGTCAGTCTCGCACAGTTATGATAAAAAATTTTATCTTAATTTCCTCTGCGATGACTCAAAAATTGAATTTACTTGGGGAGTGATTTGAATTGAGAAAATGAATTTTTTAATGTATTTCTTTCGCACTCATTGCATTCCCATTAAATCATAGTTTCTAATATAACTGTAATGAAACGAGTAATCGTAGATCGCCATCAATTGTAAAAAGGTGTCTTAATATATTCCAATTTCTCAATTAGCGAATGAATTTTCTACATATTTACTTGACCAGCTGCGTTTTTGAGTTTATATTTTATGTCAAGTTAATATTAATTAGAAATTGAAACAAAGATTTCGGCTATTTTAATGTGAAGACACTAATTTTAATGCGCAGCTTCACATGATATGAATAAAAAAAAGCCAAGTCGCTTGCGAAGATATCTCGCATGTAATATTACGTATTATACCGCATAATAAGTATATACATTAGTTTGGAACGCAAGTCTGTTTTTTAAAATCTGTATTCGCCTATAATTATCTGTAATTAAAACAAAATATACTGTATAAATTAAAAATAGAATTTTTATTTTTATCTCGTAGCCTTAATTATAATTAATATTATAATTAAATAACGAAAAGTTGTAACGGAAACTTTCTTTTTATTTAAATAAAACTTCATTATTTGCAAAATAACAATGTAATTTTTAACATTATATCACTATTCTATAATTTTCTTATCGGAAGGCAGTGCTAATTTGACAATGTTTCATAATCTTGCAATTCGATTACTTTATAACACTAAAAATTAATAAGATCGATTTTCAGTAAGTACATATTTTTGAGGCAAGATGTTTCTATGTTAAAAAAGTAATTCCAAAAAATTCTATTACTAGAAAAATATAAGTACGAATAGCATAAACAGAGGAAGCACTATTTTCATTTAGACGCATTAATTCTATTTATAAATTGGAATATTCGCAGTTCTCTAAATAATACTATTTAAATTGAACAATTATTCATATAAATATGTTTTGTATATCAACTTTCATTCTTTCAGACTGCCACTCACTTTCAGAGAAACGCGAAAATACACCCGATCTTTTCAAGCTGTCAATATGCGAATTAATTCAATTCTATTCCAGACACGTTTTTTATCACTGTATGTTAACACTGAGACTGTAAACATTAATTATTTTTTTATTGATTATTGTGTATTATTTAGTCAAAAATAAAATTATAAACAATCTTTGGAAAAAATCTTAAAAATTTGAGCAATTTCAAGTCTCATATCTCTCCTGAAATTAAATATCCTGAAAGATTCTTTAGAATTTTATCTACAAAGTTTATAAATTCTTTATAAAAATAAATGAGATTCACGGACATTCTATTTTATGTTGTTGAATACCTGTGATTTCTAGTCCTGATCTTTCTTTGGGTTCAAAATATGATAAAAGTATTTGGACATTGAATAATTGGCATAATGTAACTTATATTGCATTATAAAGACTCTCTAGTAAATGAATTTCTAATAAGTATTTTTCTAATCAATAACCATTATTTTAAATAAAATCTCATTCATTTAAGACTTCAGTACTTGAACAAGTGTTCAAGAAATTATAACTAGCTAATGCAAAATTACTGATAATGGTTTGGCCTTTTTTAATAGAGTTTGTACAATTTAGAGAAACTTGATTCTTCTTCGAAGTAGCTTCTCTAGCATCTTATCACACTTTTTTAAGATCTTTATTGATCTTTGTGTTTCTTGGTTTAAATTTTTTCTACATCTAACGAAAACTATAAGGAAGAACACTCCGAGTGTTTTTCTAAATAAGCTTGTTCTGCCACTTTCGCTAATTGTTCAAACATTGCTTGACCAGTTTCTTTAACCAAGGAAGTAAATTGTCCGAATTGGTTTTGAAGTAGAATGTGAGGATGGTCGAACTCCTAAAAAAAGCCGAAACAAATATAATTTTAAATATAATTTCAAAATGGTATAAAAATTCAAATTATTTTATATAATAACTTACCGCCATTCGTCCTCCGTCCATTACCAAAACTTTATCACTATCCATGATAGTATTTAATCTATGAGCGACAGTAAGTACTGTACAAGAAGCGAATTTGGTTCTAATGGTTTTCTGGATTAAAGCATCCGTTTGTGGGTCTACATTCGCCGTGGCTTCATCAAGCATCAAAATGCGATTATTTCTCAAAATCGCTCTTGCTAAACAAATTAGCTGACGTTGGCCAACACTAAAATTACTGCCTCTATCAGATACTCGGCTGTCCAAGCCATTTCCAGCTGAAATTGCCTCTTTTAATTCCACCTGTTCGTAAATTTATAAACATTAGTAAAAATAAATTAATAAATAAACTGAAAGTATTTGTAATTTAAATATAAATCAAATAGTCAAATTAAATCACCTCGTCGAGAACCTCCCATAAAAATTGATCCGAAAATTCATTAAACGGATCTAAGTTACGTCTGAGAGTTCCAGAAAATAGAACTGGATCTTGAGGAATGATAGAAATTTTTCTTCTGAGGTCTTCTAAGCAAATGGTCCCTGTATCTATATTATCAATTTCGATTACTCCTTCAACTTTCGCAAGACGGAAGAGGGCTGAGATTAAAGACGATTTTCCTGCGCCTGTTCTGCCAACTATTCCCACCTAGAAAAAAGATGTGGTATTAAATAAAGTTTTTAATTTATTACTATCAATACGAGAATTTGAAGAACCTTTTCAGTTGGATAAATCACGAGATTAAGACCCTTCAGAACAGGTGGATCCGAATCTGAATACCTCATGTAAACATTGCGAAATCTGATATATCCTTGGCTAGGCCAAGTCTTAGGAGGTGATATAAAAGATTCGACAAAGCCCTGTTTGCGTTTTTTTTTCGCCATGATTCCTTTGTCCCTTAAATTAGGTTCTGGCGTTAATTGAGTATATTCCAAAATTCTTTCTACAGACATTAATTGATTCGCCACTTCAGCACTCTGGCGCATTCCCCATTGGATCATTCCGGTCATCGACATTACTTGCGTAATTGCCAATCCCACTTTTCCTCCATTTTCAGTCGAAGCTGCAAATCAATTTTCTTATATTTATATTAAAGGTCATTTCCCGGACTTTCCCGATTTCCCGGTCAATTCACCTCCCTGAGTCTAGAAGTAAGAAAGGACCATTATTAAATAGGTTTTCATACTCACGATCGCTACTAATCAAAAAACTGAAGGTGACTAGAGTAGTGAAGATGAAAGTGAAAATATCCAAGGAAAATCCAAAAGCACAACTTGTCACAATAAACATATACCAGGACGAAGTATGTAGATCTTGAAATTTGTCGAATTCGTATTTTAGAACATCTTGCGCGCCAAAAGCTCTGATTGTGGTGAGTCCATTGAGGGTTGCATTCAGATGAGTAAATACCGGCGATCGAGCTAGAAAATAAAATTAATTAGACTAATTGGATAAGTAATAATTAAATCTATAACTATACACGAAATATAAAAATAAAACAATGACTTACTCATTCCCTCCAAACGTTTAACGTTTTTGCTAGTTTTGAGGTAGACTTTCCGAATAAGGGAAAATATAGCACCTAGTATTACTATCGGAATAATATAAAAATAATTAACAATACAGGTGACGACCAGCGTCCCTACCATCATCATTGCAATTTGACCAGCATCCAGTGTAGCTTTCGGCAATAATTCATCAACTGCACCCATATCTTTTGAAAATCTATTCAAAATTCGGCCACTAGGATTTGTATCGAAAAATCTCATTCCTGTTCGAATCAAGGCACCGAATACCATATCATGCAGACGTTGACTTGCTCTCATACAGAGTTTATAAAAGGCGAAAGATCTCACTATGCCAATGAAAAATATAGATATAATTATCCCCGTATAGACGTAAATGTATGATTCTTGAGACCAAGGTTGGACACTAAAAATTCCGGGGTTGGTTACATTTCTCGATATGTTCATGGATGCAAAGTATCGAGTTTCTTCCGCTGTCGTCCTAAAATTTTCAGAAGTGTTAAAAAATTATCAAAATTTCAAATAAATTTTTTTTACAATATAGTAAAAAATACTTACAAAAACGGAACATAAAGATCGTTGAGACTAGCAACGAGTTGTGTCACAACATAGAGGACAAAGACTATGAAAGCGTAGAACAAATTGCCGCCAGCCCTAAAGTAATTTAAGAAAATTGAGCCTTTCACCGTTCCTCGTGAAGTCCCTTCCATTAATCCATCTGTATTTTCGGGATCATCTTCTTCTTCTTCGATGTCTGTATCACCAGCTTCCGGGGTTTTACTCTAGAAAAAAGTAAGACAATTGGTAAAATATTAGATAATTTTATCACAGGAAGAAAAAGAAAATAATTATTCAGTTTCAACGACTTACTCGATTACTTGAAGTAGAAAACTGCCTTCGAATCGTCGTCCTTTCAATTGAAAAATCTTCAGCATGTTCAGGATTAGTTTCTGCAGCAATTAGACTCACATATTCAGGATGATGGTGCAAAAGCTGTTGGTAACTCTTATAAAACTCCATTTTTCCTTGATCAAATAATATTATTGCATCTACTCCTTTTATATATTGAAGCTGATGAGTTGCCAAAATTCGAGTCTTCCCAGCTAAATAATGCTTCATGCATTCTTCAAATAAATGTTTTCCAACATGTGCATCAACCTAAAAGAAAAAAAAGAACCAATTCGTAAATACTTATTAAAAATTTGATTTTTCACTAAAGGAAAATAATAATTACCGCACTAAGTGGATCATCTAACAAATAAATATCAGCCTGTCTATATACAGCCCTTGCCAAATTGATTCTAGCTTTCTGTCCCCCAGACAAGGAACTTCCTCTGTCTCCAACAATTGTTTGATCTCCTTGCGGAAATTGCTTGAAGTCTCTCAAAAGTGCGCAGGCTTTTACAACTCTTTGATACCTTTGTCGATCATATGGCTGTCCAAATAAAATATTTTGTCTGACTGATGAACCAAAAACCCAAGATTCTTGGCCGGCGTAACTCAAACGTCCTTTGACTTTGATAGTTCCTTGCGTAAGTGTGATTTCTTTTAGAATAGCGGAGAGAAAAGAACTCTTGCCTGCTCCAACCATTCCAATCACCATGTATAATTTCCCAGCTTCAATTGCTAGATTTAAGTTATATAGAGTGTCATCAGACTGTCCTGGTTCCCATTTCGCTGTCACGTTCTCCAGCTTAATTGCCCAACTTTCTGAATGCTCTTCCATAACGTTTTCTATTCCTGAAAATCATGATTTATTTAGCTGGAAAGAAACAAAACTAGACATATTTTCTGGTAAATCAACAAACAATTTAATCATTTACCATCAACGTAATTTGCAGTACTTCTGAGCAAATCATTCGCAAGGATCATTAATCCACTTTGTCTTCTTTTCTGATTGGGATTCTGATTATCAATATTGTCATCATCAATGAATGGAAGATCAGGCTTCTTGGATTGTCTTTCGACACTTCTGCTTACTGAACTATTGGCGGTTCCGTTACAGGATTGCGAATTTAAAAGAGGGTTAATTTCCTGAAACTCCTCATACATTAAGAAATATTGAAGTCTTCTAACTGCGACCATGCATTCTGCAATTTCGGCAAAACCTCTTACAAACATACTAGACATTGTGTGTGCAAGTATGGAAAAGTAGGACGAGCAGACAAAAACCTTATCTGCAGTTAATTGCTCTTTGTAAAATAACATTGCGACCAATGTAGAAAATAGAGCCATTCTCGTAGTAAATATGTTGAAAGTCATATAGATTCCTCGGATATAAGAACTTTTTGTGACGATTTTTAATTCCAATCTTCGAGCCGTTTCTACCAAAGCACAGAACGGTTTTTCCCAGGCGTACATTTTTATCACTTGAACCCCAGAAATTATCTCATCCATTAATCTCACTCTTTCATCAGTTTTAATTGCCGTTTGTAATCTGAAAATTGATGAGAGTTTTCCCGTGTATGCTGAAATTGAAATGGTGCATTAGAAATATTTTAGAATTTAGTATTTACTACTTTAATTTAAAAAGTTTTTAAAGATGATTCAAAATAAAATTTAACGCATCAAAGCAATAAAAAGAACTAAGTTTGAGACAATTGTTCTGTATATAAACAGGTAATTGTGGGTTTGGTAGAATTAAGATTAATAATGAATAATTAAGATATAATTACACTGTATGGGAACGACCACAAAGACGGCCACCATTCCGATAAGACCAGCATATCCAGCTTCAGAGTAGAGGAAATATGCTATTATTAAAGCAGAGAGAGGTGCCGACCACATGTGATGTATAAAGATCGACACGAGATCAAATCTGTTGACATCATTTGCTACTAGATTGACGATCTTCCCAGGTGCCGTCTCTCCTAGGGCTGTTTTACTTAATCTCAAAGCCTTTAAAGTAAAATAAAATAAAATGTATCTTACAATGTATTTAAAACTCAAATCTTAAAAAGCTTTTATCTTTACAAATATTATTTTTAAGTAAATTCGAGCTTTAAATTGTGGAAAAGCTATTGAATTGAAAGTATTTTTCGCTTCAAAAGAAAGTTTCTTTTGGAATTAAACACATTTACTAACTAATTACCTTTCTATACACGACTGAACAAACAGCGACTCTTATCCTTCCTCCGATGTGAAAGGCGCCATATATAGATTGATTTAGTGTGATTACATTTATTGCTGCAGCGAGACAAATTCCACAAGCAAATAGCAAAGCATTTTGATATGTTTCATCTGAATTTGGTTTGAAATATCGTAAAAATCCTCCTAACAACAGTGGTGTTCCCAATCTTTAGGAAAAAAAAAAAAAAACATAATAAATCAATATTAAAATTCACTTACTAAACGAATAAAAGTTTCTAACAATTACCTATAACATTCACAAACCTTAAAAAAAATTCATTAAAGACCTGTAAGAGACCCAGTAGAAAATATTCCCAAAGAAATGTTCGGAAAATTGTTCTTAAAAGACTGGCTTTTCTTTTATGCTTCTTCGAATTTGCTAATTCGATCTTCCATCGCCTGAAAACATAAAAATTAGGTCAATATTTTTGAATAAAGTTTGAAGTACTTTTTGATGATAATTTCTATGAAAAAATTACATACGCTTCTAATCTGTCTCCAAGAACAGATGATTTATCCTTTTTTAATGGATTGTATAGATCCTCGGTTCCTAATACTTTTGTATATCCAGTTTTAAACAGTCTTACTGTCCACCTAAGGAATCGCATAAATTATACACGAAAATATTATAAATTATATCATTAATAAAAATCACTATAAAATACTTGCCACCATAGTAAAACTGATACCAAATTTGTTTTCTCTCTGGGATTTGGCTTCTCAGCCGTTTTGCTTGCATCCATCTTCGAAACTTATCATTGATTCTTCGCAGAAATCGTTTTTTGTCACCTAAAGAAGAGAATAAAAGGGGAATAAGAATATTAATTTGAAATTTGTAAAATATTTTACAGATTATTTGTTTTTTAATTTAAAAGCGATTTTTCAAAATACAGTTTAGTTTTTTTTATAAATAGTGCATTTCAACAGTCTTATTTTGTGATACGTACTTACTTTAATTAAATAATTTTAAAATTGAAAACTTGGTTTTAGATAAAATACATTATCTTAATGAAATACGCACGTATATAATTTATGTTCAGATTTGTGTTATTTATCTTATTAGAGTTCAGGTCATTAAATAATCTGTCTTACTTATAATGCCAGTTCGCGATAAAACTTAAAATCTTTCGAGTAACGAATGCATTTTGAAATAACTTGAGCTTTAAAATATAAAAAACTACGGTTTTTATTAAATATAGTACAAAAATTAAGCAATATGTTATAAAATAATAGTCTATTCAAAAAAATGTCTGGTTAAAGAAATTTATAGGTACTACAAGCTCTGCTACAAGCAAACTACAACTATATTTCATAAAAAAAAAATTGCACGACTTTCACTCGAAAAGTATTGATTATAGAAGGCGAAGCAACTAACATTTAAGTGATCAGCTGAATGCTGATGTTCATTATATTATCTTTTATCTGATAAGAATCACAATAATATCAGAATTGGAACATCAAACAATATTACTCAATTCGAAAATAACTCAAATTATCTTTCAATGTATGCAATTCAATAAGTAAGTCTATCTATCCTTTTCATATTTACAATTATGATTTTAAAAAAGGTTTTTTATTTTTTGCTCTTTTATTTCTTCGAAAAATAAAATAATAAATTGAAACTTAATTAATTGCAAGGAGATGAAACGGAGTGAACAATCATCATAAGTCTATAACTCGAAATGAAACAGCCTTCTCATCGCGAGAACACATTTTCTCGAGAAATTTTCTGCAAGTCATGAAAAATGATTCAGCAAATTCTTAGTTGGACATTGTATACCAAATAATATAGAATTATTTATTATTTATTTTCTTTTACTACTTATATAAGTACCAGTGCTGGTCAAAATCTGTCATTTTTCATTGAAATTAGCGACTTTAGTTTTGTTAAAGAGCTCAATTAATTTATTTATCTTTCAAGAAGCGACTTTGATTCTTTAATCTTCACACGAGTACCAGAATCATTCATTTCGACGTTAATAAATGGTGCCGACGGCTAGTACCTCGAGTGGCCCAGATTGGGACAGTCATCTTACAAAAGTTAAATGAAATATATTTTTCAAGAATTGAAGATTGAACGAATTATTTTCTGGAAAAGAAAAGATTATCTAAAATACCAAAACGATTTGCTCCTTAAAATAAAATTCCTGCAGTATGAATTCGATAAGTGAAGAATATCAACAAAAATAGTTTATCGATACTTGAATTATCAGATATTATTGTTTGTACACTCATCGTCATAATAAGTCATATATGCCTTAACATTTGTCTCTCACTCCCTTTCGTTTGTTTCAAATTTGAGGGAGTGAGATGCGAATATGACAAATGTTAAGGTATATAGGACGATGAGTGTACAATACGTAGTTGCACTAATTCTCTTACATAATGTATGTTTATGATATGGGAAAAACTACATACGATAAATATTATACAACTAAAATAAATGTCCTCAAAATTCTGGTTAAATATGCTCTTACTATTTTTTCTGGTTAAAGTAACCAGGTTAAATCAATCAAAAAAAAAAAATCAAAAAGAATAGTAAAGGCATATTTAAACAAAATTCTGGTTAACTTAACCAGAAATTTTTCTTAGTGTATATTTTTTTTCTAATGAAAGACTACAAGTGATTATATAAAACAGGATACATAAAGAAGATCTAGAAAATAGTGTTTAAAATTGCAAACAAGGTAATCAATTGTAATTATTTACATGAATATGTCTTGAATTTATTTTGCGGAAGTCGAAAGTCGTTAAGGTATCTTTGCTTACAAACCTCTCGTAGATAATACCGAAAAATCATTATAAAGATTACAAAGTTTGCGATTACATGAAAAATTATATTTCTACTGATAAAACCATTATTTCATGATAGGGATTTAATTATATTATAATTTAGAGGCTTTTGTGATTATACTCTTATCTTTGACTGCGCTTTCAACGATAAGACCCACTACTATCAATAATTGTCTGGGTTCTTGAAACATAACAAGAGAAAAGAGAATTTCGTGGTTAAAATTTCAATAATAATATTACTATTATTATTAATAAAAAAAGAAATTACTTAGGACCATATATGTATATGTATATGCGGAGTGACAATTACAAATGGATAAGAATAAAAAAACATTGGTCTTACAAGGAAAAAAGTGCAAGAAACTTTGATGCTTATTTGTAACATGTCTCTTATCTCGTGAACGGTCTGCTTAATCATAGCATAATCAAAGCATATCACATATATCAATCAAAAAATTTGCTGTTACATATACAAGAATCTTAAATAATTGTTCTAAGCATACAGAAAAGATTTCCTTTAACACAGGAAATTAAATTCTAAACCTTAAACGGCATTTTCTACATTGTATTTTGCTTTTATACTCTTTCCTACACGTAAAAATTTGAGGTACCTTAAAAAAAAAAAAGATTTATATTGACAGAATACTTGAAAAAAATCTACAACTACTTTGAAGTGAATATATTTGCAGTGACTGAATCACTTAGCATGATTTGAATGAAATCGAGTAGGTAATTAAATCCAAAAAAATTGAAATGGATCTGACTTTAATTAATTGCGTGAAAAACAGGGGTTAATATCCAGAAGAAAATGTTAATGATTCCTTCATAATTTTCAATCAACTCTTTCAGCTATAGATATATGTGAATTGGAAATAACGTTTCCATTCCAGGAAAGTATTTATCTGCACGGCTTCTGACAATCGTATCAATTCAGAGAACAAAGTCTGAAATATAATGATCACAAAAGTATAAAACAACTAGAGACTCACTTAATCATATTTGTCATACTTTCACTTCTCTGTCAAGAGATATATTTTGTGTTTGAATATATTAATTTAAATGTTAATGTTTTAAAATTCAATTATTACATAAGCAGTAAAACAATAAAATTGTTATCCTTGACTTGCTGTATGGCTTTTTAAATCTCTCTATACATGTATTCTAACACCTCAAATATAGAAACAGAACTATACGACAAACTCCAAAATGATATTTATATTTCCGTCTATTTAATAGGCCTTGGTAATGCAAACCTAGATTACGTAATTGCACAAAAAATAAAAAGCAAGTTATGAATGCATCATCTTGCATATTCTATACCTCATTAAACTCAAATTTAAATTTCCTAATTTTTTTGCATGTTTATTATCAAAAGACTAAACAATTATGAATATGTACTGTCAACACTTCAACATCTTAAGAAATTCAAAAATGATTCTGCAAAGTAATAATGCAGTTATAAAAGTTCCACTGAAAAATAAAACTTGCTTCTTCATGTTTAGATCCTAAGTTAATTGATGGACATGTGATGCATAACTATTTTTACAATGACTGCATAGAGAACTCGTTATTTAATCGTTTTATATAACAGTATTGTTACAGTTACATACAACAAACTATAATGAGAAATATACAATTAATAATTTGCTCTTCACATTCAATGTGTCTCTTTTTTATTTAAATTTGCATATTCTCGCTTTCCCTTGAAATGGAGTTTTTTGGAAGATAAAAAGAATGAAAGAAAAAGAAATTTACTTGTCCATAATATATACTTTCTAGCTAAACGACAATATTTATGCCTGTGAATCTATATATTTACATTTTTGAGTTTTTGGAATAATTTTTGCTTCTATAGCACTAAATTTCAAGTCAAATACTATAAGAATAACAATAATAGTTATACATAATAGTATTTACTCAATTTATAAGAACATTTCCACAATAAAAAAACTAGTTTTAGTTCAGATGAACTATTTGAATTGATATAGTAATTAGAGACTTGATTCCTTTATTATTAACAGGATTAAAAGTTTCCTTCTATCTTCAATCGACCTAGAATTAAAGATAAAAAAATTAAATTGTTATTTAAAAATTAACTTGATAAGTCTATTTATTCAATTGGGAATTGAACTCTTTATTCTTCTCAATAAAATAAAGATACGTTGAATTTAGTATAAACTTCTTTTCAAATATAATTGCAAGAAACCTGACTTTTGACTAATTGATACCGGTTAAAAATTGGAAAATATGACCTCATAAGTTGAGAACACGTGATGCTTAATCATTAACTAATAACTGCTAAGAAAAAAATTGTATGTCAAGTAGAAAATGAAATAAATGAAGTAATCACCTTTGAAGTATGGACCATGTAACTTGGATCCCAATAATTTAAATTTTTTCTTTCATAAGGGCACAAGAACTTTATAACAAACACATAAAACACTTTATAAACAAGTAAAAGAAACTATATAGCACTTAATTTTATATAAAAATATTTTTCACACTATTCACAATTAAATATATATTCCATTCAATCGAATTCACTCCGAAACGGACAAGTCAGCTGAGCTGAGGTTGAGCCATAGGTTGAGCATGTGTGATGAAAATATACTTGCTTCACTAGTTGCCTTCTCCACAAAAAGTGGCAACGGATCATTTCCCCTTCTACTTTTAAATAAACAGGGACGTCTTAACTAAACTGAATGCCTAAGCTATTAATTTTATAATGAAAACAAATTTAATATTTTTACTTTGTAAATTTTATTTGGTGTTGTAATTATAACTGAAAAGAAATTTAAAAACGTTTTCTGTGAGTTAATGCAAAAACATTTTAAAGAGCCTAAAAACCTTGAAGCCGAATTTGAATTTGGAATTTTTTCACCAAATTTTCAAACTGAATGAATTTGACGGTGGAAACTATTGAAGACTACTGTACTCAAATTCCGCTTACTTTTTGCACACAAACCTACTGTATACAAAGATTAGAGCAACTGGAGTCAATCATTCGATTGACTATTCCACTGTTCAGAATTGATCATGTTTCAATAAAATGATTCATTTGCAGTAGTTGTAGTTAAATCTAAATTCTCGCACAAGAATGTTATCAAGTTCTGTCAGTCAGTTGAATAATTGACTACAGTTGTTCTAGTTTTTGTGTCAACTGTATGCAAGCAACAAGTAGAATTTGAGTACACTAGTCTTATTTATTACACTTAAAAAGTTATACTCTTTAGACGTAAAATATTGCTTATAAAAAAGTAGAATAAATTACAAAGAGAATTTAATAATTTTAATATATTATAGATTAGTGTACAATACAACTCATTATAAAATTATAAAATAATGTTTCTAATGTTTCTATTTCTAGGAGAAAATAGAATTTAAAATGATGATATCTGATTCGAATTAGAAATTCATTTATTAAAAAGAAGTTCAATCCACAACCTGCAAAAAGTACTGAAACTAAAAATAACAAGAATTCTTTTTATCAAAGTATCAATGAAAATTTAAAACAATCAGTTTTGTTAAGTACACTTAAGAATTATAGTTTCATTTAGAGATTAATCTTTCTAACAATATTTCATGTATAAAGACCTGGCGAATTTTATAATGACACGATTGACAAACATATCTTAGTCTATTTTTCTTGAAAGGAAATACTGCTTATTTACAGGCATTTGGATAACTTAAGAGTTTTATTTCCTGGTCAAATAACACAGAGCGTCGTACGATGTAATACAAAAAGTATTGGTACTAGCTACGATTTTAAGCAGTATATTATTCGTTAGTCTTGTGTAGTACATTCTACAAATAATCACCTTCTTCCATTCTTGTAGTCTTGTAGGCTATGTCTTCATAAGTTGCCTATGTACATAACTAGCTTATTGTAACTCACAAACCATTTTCCTCTAAATACTCCAGGATATTACAAATAAATGAAACCTAGCAATATTGTTACTTGTTATGCTCTAAGACTCTTTCGCATAATAGATTGTCTAAACACAAAAATTCAAAATAATTCAGTCATGGCTTTCTTTCAAAACCATCTCACTTTCAATAAATCTTCATCAGCTCTACAAAGACACTCGCCAACTTTATTTCAAATAATATTATTATAAAAGTACGAAAGCTAACTTAAATGATAGTAAAATAGTTTAAAATGACAAGTGTCTAATGAGTTAGGAATACAAGCTCCGTTGAAATGATAGAATCGGTTGAAATTTAGCTTTAATATTGAACAACTGATTGCATTGAGCTAACGAGACATTCGCTAAGTAACCTCCAAAAATTCTAATTTCATTTTCGTCACAATAATATGTATGAATTTTATCCGAATTTCTAAAAAAAAAAAAAAAAAAAAAAAAAAGAAAAAAAAAGTAAAAACAAAAAATCTGCCAGTGGTTTTTAAATAAAAATTAAGGTGATAAGTATTTTAAAGTGTCATTTATCAAAATGAAAAGGCCTATACCTTCGAATTAAAATACTTAAAATGCAAGCATGTACTGTATCTAGATTTTTTCTCGTTAACTTACTGCGTGATAAAAAAAAAATATTTAAAAAAATTCTATACATTATTGAAAAAAGTCAAACTTAACGACCCTTGTTCTTTCGCTTTCATGCAGCTCACTAAGGCAGTATGGCGTTTTCAAGAAGCAGCGTCAATACGGTACATAGCGCTAGAATGTCATACGTACCTTTACCCCGTATTTCCATTTACGCATGGACACTATCGAAGGGTTGGACTATTTATCATTAATGATACTTTCTCGTACGCGTACTCCAAATTCTTCGCGAGACCCGCACAACATCCGTGCTGTTGGATTGTCTGGAACCTATATGTCCTGAAATTCTTCTCCTTATCGATGTACGTAACCGCTGCCATCAGAGGACACATTATAATTTTTGAGTGGTCCTGGAAGTTGATCTGCAAAAAGAAAGTACATTTTAATATTTATACTTGAAATCTATTCTTTCCAAGAAGGTTTTTTTTTATTTCTCAGGTCTTTTAATTTCTTATGGAAATTATACTTCGAATTTTAAATTTAATTAATGCACTTCAAATATTTTTAAAGAAAATAAATAAGATACGGAACGGGCTGATAGGCTCGAAAGCAAAGTCTTTCAAAACACAGTAGAAATCATTTAACTCACTTGAACCGAGCCATTCGTCAGCTGCATTACGACAGCTGTTTGTGTCCTGAACCACTGGTTCATATAAGGTATTCTCGAGAGGGAATCGCTCTGCTTAACTGCGACGGCACCTCCCGCTTTCATTAAGTGTTCCGTCATATAGCGCAAAAAGAAGTTGAGTAATTTCATTTTCTTTTCGAGACTTGCAGGGTAGGTGTTTACAGTGTAGTACAATTCTTTGCCATTTCGATTGATATAGTGGATGTTATGTCCGTTGGCCAACATGATTAGTCGTGTACCGTCGTTGTACATAACTCCTACACCATCATCCGAGAGCTGATATCCAAAACCGTACTTGTCCGAATAATCCACCCACTTGCTAATCCATACAAACGGCTGAGCGTCTGGATCTGTCATTTCATCTGTAAATAGAAAAAAAAAAAAAAAAAAAAAAACATTAATATTTATTATAAAATAAAATATTAATATTCAATATTAACATACGAATTTATATATACCTGCAGAGGAAGCAAGTTTCTGGGAGGGTTTCGATTTGAGCACTCCATGGAGTTGCTCCTTTAACGAGACGAGCATACGCTTGTTCTCCTGGTTTGCCTTCTGCATATCATTAACTTCAGACGATTTCATTTTTTGCGTGGGGCTGAGGAACTTGTTGCGTTGAGGACTTGTTGGGACTCTGAATACTCCATCAGTCTCTCCAGAATTATAATTATTCATATTCATTTCTGTCAACGGCTTGCGGTTATTGTGCATTTCTAATGTGTCTAATCTCGGTGCCATCGTAAGACACGAGAGCGGAAGGCTTTGAGGTAAAAATCCACCGGTGAAAAATTCATCCTTTATCAGTTTGGAAACACCAGGACGTTTCGATGGGTTTCCTTGAAGCATACTTGAAATCATGTTCATTGCTGTTCTTGATACTGAAGAGGGCATTTTGTACTGAACTTGCTTGATTCTAGAGTACGTCTCTTTCAGGCTAGATGTTTCGAAGGGAGGCTTTCCTACCAGCAATGTGTACATTATACAACCAATACTCCAAATATCCACTTCAAATGAGTGACCGACTTTAGTCAAAATTTCTGGGGCGATGTAATTTGGAGTCCCGCACAATGTTCTGAAAATAAAACATGGTGTTACATAAGTTTAAAAAGCTTCAATAGTTTATAAAAAATAACTTTTATGAACTAGTTACTTTTTTCGTTCGCCTTCATGTTCTAGTTTCGTTGCTAATCCAAAATCGCCGATCTTTACTTGCAATTCATCATTGAGGAACAAATTACCAAGCTTTAAATCCCTGTGGATAATCCTATTCTGGTGCAGATACTGAACACCTTCCAAAATTTGCTTCATGTAGAATCGTGTCTCGTATTCGGTTAAAGCTTTCCTCCTCTTGTGCAATTCCATCATTGACTGAAAATAAAATATAACATTATTAGAAAAAGCATAACTTAGGAAAATAAAATACACATGAAAATAATTTAAACCTAGTTACCCTTTTTCGACAAAGCTCCAGAATAATATAAATATTATGTGAGTCATCGAAAAATCCATGAAAGCCGACAACATTCTTGTGATTTAGACTTTGATGAATAGTAATTTCCTGGGTCATCTTTTCCCTTTGATTATTTTTTGTCATTATCGACTTGGGCACAATCTTTCCAGCGTACACATTATGAGACACCGACTCGCGAATTTCGTAGCATTTTGCGAAACCGCCCTAGAGAAAAAAAATTATTGAGATTTAAAATGTGCGGTTTGAATAAATATTTTAAAATAAATTAGATATTGCTTTTTTCTCTAGCATTTACAGAAATAAACAGAATAGCATTTAACAGTAAATAAACAAATTAATACTTTTGAAAATTAAACATCACAATCAGTTCTTTTTTATTTTTCGAGAAATTCTAAACTACAAAAATAAATAGAAAGCAATTTTTAAAAATATTTCAAAGTATTTTTCAAAATGAAACAGCATCAATTTCACAAATCTACGTTTCATTTTTAGTCTATTTCAATAAGGAAACAAAAGTTTCTAGCCATATTATTTTATTTGAAAATCGTTTATTAAGTAATCAGATTAATATATGTAACTTCTATAAATATTGGATACCTAAAATCTATTTATTCCATATCAAAACAGATAAAGATTACATATCCAAATTATAAAAAAAGATGCATCCCAGAATTTCTTTTCGCATTTCCGTGTAAGAAAAAATGTTATTTTAGAGCAGTTACATCAAGTGCATATTTTCCTACAGAATAAATAATAATAAAATAGTAGAAAAAGAGATGTTAGAAACCTGCACAATTTGACCTATAGCATTTTTTCCTTCCAATGGCATAAAATTAGCCTCACCCATTTTTTAAAACCCACCCACTGTATATAACGTACATAAAGTAGATGAAGCATCCTGAAAGAAAAATCGATTTTCCCAGAAACACATTTCAAAACTATCCTTCAAAATTCAGATTCACAAGAAAAATATACCTTTTTTCACAAATTAAAAAATAACGTAATAAAATATTCTTCAAAACTACCAAAAAATTAATAATAAATGTATATTTTCAAAATGTCAACAATTTTTTACAGAAATAATAACATTTATGACAGAGATCTGTTAAAATTCGTATTTTCTCCACAAAATTCCTGAAAGGCCATCATAAAAATGCAGGAAAGGACATATGCGAGAATAAATAGGAAGCCAAAAAACGAGGGAATGCTTTAACAAATTTTAGAAGACGCGTCACTGTGACGGTTTGAGATATCCCTTCAGATTTCCTCCTGTTGGAAAATCTGTCCCAACATGTGATAACTAATTTGTATATTGTTTTGGAAGAATGGACAGGCTCGGGTTAAAATTTGAGTTAGTAAACAGAGGATGGAAAGGGCAGCGGATTATAGCATAAGGTCAAGTTGTGTACCTTTCCGAAGAACCGGCCTTTGATGTAGCTTCTCCCGGACTTCACATCATATATAACATCGGGAATGACCGACTCTTTCTCGTCTTTTGACATCTTGGATTCTTGGTGATTTGGAGAGACTACGAAATACTCGGAGCTCCACGACCCGCACAAAATATACAACTTTTTGGTCACTCTCGAACGCCAAAAGAGCAGCCCTTGCAGATGACTATTTGAAAGAACTTTTTTAAAGACTGCCCATGCTAGCCAGCTAGCATTAGCAACGGACTCCACTGTTCAAATTCGAAGTCATCTACCAATCACTGTCGTTGTTTAAGGTCATGTGATCATTCCTAATTCGGATTTTTCAACCAAGAGTGCGATTAAAACCAAATTTCTGCTACGAGGAAAAGCGCGAATATTTGAATTAAGAAAGAATAATTATTAATTATTTGTAAAGGGAGAGTTTTTAAACTGAGTTATAAAGTTTTAAGAACTTTTAGATAATGATTTTTATCCATTTGTGTAAGTTTTGTGGTATTCGGATTATGTAATACTAGGTAATTTAAGGATTTTCGAGGATGAGAAGAAAGTGAGGTTATGTTGTGAGTTTTGCTGTTGTTAATAAAATATATGAAATATTCAAATAAAGAAGAAATATAATTTTTTTAAATATATATGAAGAAGATTAAAGCTGCTCGGAATGTCTTTATTGTCCCAAATATAAAGAAATAAAAATTTTTTTATAAACAAGTGTTCCTAACCTTAATTAGCAACACCACCTTACGGAATAAATGATAATCACAGGAGAAGACAGTTTTATTGGTTCTTTCTGATAGAATTTAAATCTGATTTGTCATTTCTCTTGTATCTTACAGTAAAAGTTTGATGTATTTTTTTGATTGGACTATAATTGCGGAAGAGACAATAGGAGACATCCGGTTGTTAATAAAGTCGATACTTTCTTTTCCGGTACCCGGCGTCCATTTTCTGTTTGCTGCTTCTCTGTCAGGATCAGGCGCACAAGTTTGGCGTCCATAATTTATTATATACTTAAATAAAATGTAAGCAAATAATACTTGAAATAGATTTTTGTGTGACCTTAATTTATGTCGATAGTAAATTCGGAGGTGGTAAGTGATTGCTAGTCTAGTGAAAGAGTTGTGCTTTTCGCGGTTTCCTAAACGCGATCGATTACAATCAAATCATTCGCATCCAGAACTTCATTTGAAAAGTGTATTAAAATTTAAATAAAAAAGTCCTTAAATTTTTTTCAGACAAGAACCAATAATGGATGGTGCACCGGCTCCAAGGGGAGGTTTCCGTGGTGGTCGAGGTGGACCCGGAGGACCGATGAGAGGACGAGGCGGCTTTGGTGACAGAGGAAGGCAAGTTTTTTGCTTCGAATAATGACTAATACCGTATTGTAATACCACAACTCTGTTTGGCACAAATTTGCTCTTAAAAATAAATTTACTTTTTATTGAAAATGAGAATCATTTTTTTTTTTTAGTTTTTGGATAGTTTTTCTTTAAGAAAAAAAGAATTTTGAATAATTGTATTTGTTAGGAAATTCTGGGTATAAATAGAAATTCAGTATATTAGGACTAACTTTTATTCGTACATTAAATTTTAATGAGCAATACTTTGTGCAGTTTTTGATTAGGTACTCTCAAAATTGTTGTTTTTAGTAATGTGATAAAATGGTATTTTGTTTCAGTATTGTTATTTTGCGTATTGATTATTTAGGATTTATGCAGTACCACTGCTGAGATAAAACATTTCTGGTCAATTAAGTAGATTGCTTTGTGCTAGATAAAAATCTATCGTTTGTGATTGCTTCTACAATTTTAAATTACCATTCATATATTAATTGAAAAATTTTTTTCAGAGGAGGACCTCCTAGAGGTGGGATGATGAGAGGAGGACGAGGAGGTCCAGGAGGAATGCGAGGTGGACCACCAGGAATGCGTGGCCGAGGTGGACCTGGAGGACGAGGAAGGGGTGGACACTTCCCACCTGGGTAAATGGTTTTTTGAAATACTCATTTACAGAATTAAAAAGAAAAATTATACATAGCTTTAAATACTACAAAATGTAATACTTTGAGGATTTTCATTTTAATGAAATATTTTCTATTATTAGAGGACCACCAGATCCATCAATGTCAGGACCAGGTGGACCACCAGGTCCTATGGGAGGACCTCCAAGAGGAAGAGGTGGCCGTGGTGGTGGTGATTTCCGAGGAGGACGAGGTGGTGGTTTTGGTAGAGGAGACAGTCGTGGAGGTGGTTTCAGAGGTCGAGGAGGGATGGATCGCGGTCGAGGTGGACCTAGGTAAACCTTCCTAATTCTTATCCTTTACCAATTATCTTCTTTACCTAATAAAATCAGTCAAGTACCTACTTAAGGAAAAGTTAAAAGTAATACAAATTATCATTCGAATATTTTATAAATAAATGTATTTATTTACAGAGGAGCACCTGGAGGTAGGGGAGGTCCTGGTGGCAGAGGCGGTGGTGGCTTTAGTGACCGCAGCAGGGGTGGAAGAGGTGGACCCGCGAAACGAGGCGGAGGACCACCAGGAGCAAGTGGACCCCCAAAAAGGCCAAGATTCGACAATCCGGCTGGACAATCTGCCAATGGCTACGGTTCTGTTCCTCCTAGGTAATTATTTTATTATTTATTAATGATTTTTTTGCTCTTTTTTAAAAATATTTTTTCAATTATACTATACTTGTCATTCGTTTTTCACGAGATGGTTTTGCTTGAGAGTGTATTAAATAGATTTCACTTACAATTTATTAGTGATGAGATCACTATTTTCGCGGTTTGTGAAAGTTCTATGTTTTAATCTATGTTCTATTCTGTTTTGGTGATCTGGATCTGGATTTAAGGGGTCTTCCCAATTAGATGATTGGGAATATTAATAATATTAAATATTAAATAGTTTCTATCCTTTCAGATCAACACTTGTTTAAACTTCTTTTGTCCGCACTAAGTTTATTGCTTGTACTTTGATCACCACAGCGCTAAGATGAATCTATTTTTTTCTGTTTTTCTCTAATTTAGTCAAGGATATGGTGGAGGCTCCGGCAACGGGTACGGTGGAGTACCACAAGGCCCACCGCAGGCGGCAGGTTACGGAGCAGGATACGGAGCACAGCCAGGGTACACGCAGTCTTATCAAGGTTACGAAAGTTATCAACAGCCAGCAGATTATGGGCAGTCTGCCGTAAGTTATTCTCTTAATAGCAATCAGAACTATTAATTTCATCCAAGTTACGACAGGGTTAGTTACCTTCAATTACAAGCATTAAATTTGGACGCGGCTTAACAAAACTCTTCATGAATTCAAGAATCAAGGATCTCAAAATACTTTTGTTTACACATTGCCGCAAATATAAATGTATCTTCCATTCATTATAGTGTTAGGAAAAATCGTTTATGCAGTCGGATTGTAATTTGCATTTGAATTGTAAGAATGGGTGGGTAGTGGCCCATGCTTTTTTGACTGTCATTGTTATAATTTTTAATATAAGTTCTAATGTTGAGTTGAATTAGAAGCAGTCAATCAGTGTGTTATTTTCGCAACACAGTCAAAGATGACAACAAGTGTAATACCACTGCATTTTTAAACGATAATTTATCACAATGACATTAATTTAATATTTAGATAATTGGGAGACCTGTGTTAAAAGCTACAGTCTTGAACTTACAAACTTACAAATCTGGAACTCTTTTTTCTAAAAAAGCTGAAATGACTTCCTAATGTTTATCACTTGTTTTTTGGTGCACAGTTTCAAGAAAGTTACTGTCGAGATAGCTTTATTTTTACGAAATATTATAGTTACGATTTGCAAATATGAAAATAAGGCAGCTATTTATCAAATAGTAATTATTAATTTAAAGAAGCAATAAAGTGAAATAAAATTTTACCGCATGTATTCTTCAGTCACCGAAATGATATACTGATTAATTAACTGAATCACATAAAAACCTAAGTTTGTATTTTTTTCAGTCCATTGACTTTTTTTACTTTCCAATCATTAAAAGAAATTTCTTTTCCAGAATGGAAGTTTCATGTATATTATTGATAGATAAAAGGAATCTATAACTTTTAACTAAGGTCTTCTCTATTATTTCGTTTAGTTTTTTTCTAGTTTCTTTCTCTCTGGATTTTGAATTTCAAATAACACCAACTTCTTGATTTGGATTGGGTTTTGTACATTTTTCCTCATTTCTGATTGTACGCTGTCAGAATCTTTAAATCCAATCTTGCATCACATTTACTTTTATGATTGGAACGAAAAGTATTACATAGTTAAGAACACCTTTTAGTTGTAATATGGGAGAATTTTGTTTATATTATTGAATTGATTTCTATAAAATAAAATTTCATTTCTCATCTGAATTCTCGTGAAACGATATTAGGAAAAAAAAAGATTTAACTTATTATTAAATTTTAAAACACACAAGATAGTGAAGTTGAATGAGATAATGGCAAAAATATTTAATAAGAGAGTTACTGCTATGATGTAAAAATAAACTTCATGGACATACCAAATTATTGGTACATCTTTAAATAGAATTTTAAAACATATAAGAAAAATTAGTGAATTTATTTTAATTTGAATATTTTTTTCAATCAATATTTTATGGTACGATCGAAGTAACAGTAACTCAGTAGATTAATTCAGATAGCTTTCAATTTGATTAAAGTACAATTCACTTGACGTGAATTAAAGTAATAAAACGTAATGTAACAGGTTAGGTATTTAAATGTGGAGATTTTGTATTGCATCCTATGATTGTACGTGTAAAATTCAGACTTTTATATTAAAAATATGTAATCTTGGTCGTATTTATTATTAATTAATTATTGGGTCAAAATATTAATTGGCAACAAGAAATTTTGCGTAATTTATATTGCAAATTTTAGAATTTACACCACTCAATAACAAAATTTTGACCCATAAGATAAACAATAATACTCTGAGAACAAAGTAAACGGCATTAAAAACGACGTTTAAGTGTCAAATTAAAAATAAAATGATATTGTTGTTTAAACGATTATTTAGGTGTTGTTTTTGACCTCCACTAATGTAGTTCTAATATTTCATTTTTCAAAAGAGGAAAATTAAACGAAAATAAGAAATTTGTGATAAAAAGCATTTATGAGTTTCAGACGTTTGTTTCAGTGAAAATATATATTAAAGCTCATGTTTAACAACTTTTGTAATAAGAGTTTTAAATTTTACTTTTCTATTTTGTCCAAAACACTTTTTAGTGTAGGTGTATAGTCCTGAAAATATTTGTCGTACATATTATTTTAAAAACAGAAACGAAACTTCATAAAAAAAAAAAAAAAAAAAAATAGTAAGGGGAAGAAATGAATTAGTTTAATCAAATATTTACAGGAATGGTGTGTTCATTGATAAGAGAAAAGAATCAGTAAGTAAAGAAATATTCTTACAGTACCTAACAGACAAGTCTCGTTTCAAGAAAAAAATTGAAGTTAACTCGATGCATGCAAATCGTTTTTAAAGGTGTTTTGTAACTTAATAAATGGAGAATAAGAGAAGAAAGGAAGCTTAAAATTTGCGATTTCATTAGAAAGAAAACTAGAATGTTTTCAAGGGATAATAAAAACTAATATCTGTGAAGTTCTTAAATGTTTACAATGGAAATATTTTGTACAAAATATGATAGCCTTATTTTATTTTTTACAAAGCAAAACGCAGATATTAATGTCACGAATAAAAACATGTTATAATGGAAATCGTCTTGAATTCACTAAAGTGAATGAAAAATCGAGAAAAAAAGAAGGTATGTAAATAAGGTAATTTTATCACATTACCTCTAGGGTAAAAAAACTTACAGTAAGATGGTATATTAAAACCTAATGGTGGATAAATAGATTCGTTCAGAAGTGAACTATTTTTAAAGTCCGTTTCAATAAATATCGTTTCAAAATGAAAATATATGCCATTTTACTTCTCTTAGAGTATTTTCTCTTTGAACAATCAATTGTGCGAATATTAAATTTTATAAAGGCAAGGGTCATAATTACTTACTATATATGCATCTGATGATAAATTTTATGAAATTGAATGAAAATATTTTATGATT
>JAUEJJ010000013.1:19206499-19235724 GCA_032164275.1 Synergus coniferae | reverse complement strand
CTCATTCGATCCGCGTTGTCACAGAACAGTTACGCGCGGTAATTACCGAATCAATTCAAATTCAAATTTAATTTAAAATTAAAGAGAATGTCTCAACTTCTAAACACTCATTCATCAGATCTTAATTGCAAATAAGAAAATAAATTATAGTTCTATTTTTATTCTGAGGTCTCGTTCACTCGGAATCCGTGACAATACTGCCTTGCATGATTCTCATTTTTCTGAGTCACACTTTAGTTCCATTGCTCCAGAAAAGCAAAAGTACGGAAGTGTCATATTTCGTTTTCCGAATATTTGTTTTACTTTCGAATCATATGAGTAGAGAAGAAGATTCACGCGTTGCATTCTGGGAAGTGGGAAGACGCAGGCCAGATTAGCGACTCCAAAGCACCGGCTCTTTCCTCTGAATTAATTCTTTGTGGTGGAAGGAAGTTTAATGAGTATCTAATATTTTTTTATGTATTTCAGGTGTTCATTCGAGATACGTGAGAGAGGAACTTCAGAAAGTGTTACTCACCCGACTGGCATTTCTGGTACCCCATGAAAGCGGAAACTCCATCCACGATGGCGTGGACGCCTGAATTCGCCTCACGAGAAACTCTTCGTAACGTACAGTAGAGCCTCGAGTCGCATCTTTTGTTTACTATGCTGAGGCTGCGAACCTTGCCTCCTCCACAAATTCACACACGGTCTACGTTCGACGTTCGACCGGTTCGTCGGTGGCAAACGTTGTTCGACTGCCAAGCCAACTCCGCTAGTCCGCTCGGCGAAATCCCTAGGTCAGTGGTTGCCAGTCTTACGCGACCGTAGAAGGTACCGTACGTGTCAGAATTTCAACCTGAAATTTTTTACGGGTCTTGCCCTCAAGGCCTGAAGGAAGCCTTTAGTTTCCCTTCAAAAAGGTCGAGAAATTCTGACCGATTTTAGCAGGCGAAATTGCCGAATTTGTAGGAGATTTGATTATTTGGGGGTCCCAGTGAGCATCGATCATTTCAGGGTATAGGATTATGATTTTTAGATTTTACTTTAAAAGAATGATTACATTCTATCGGAAAGGAAGAATTAATGAGAAAAATTTGTAAGAGTAGTATTAGTAATTTTGGGAGAACATTCGTCCGAAATAGGGTAAAGAGCTCAATAATGAGCAAAATATCTTAAAGTGGTCACCCCGTGTGAAGCAATTTCAATAATTTCTTAATAATGATCTAAAGTAATTATTTACTTGTAAAAATCGATTCCAAATTTCAGAAGGTTCGATTTTTCAGTATTCAGTGAGGAATGATTTTTTTTTAAATTAACAAAAGAACCATTTCTTAAAATACGAAGAACCTCTGCTCCCTATCGTCAAACATATCAAGTTGGTACCAGTAATTATGACTTACTGTCTTACGCTGGATGCCATTCGCTTTATTATATTTCATTCATAAAGCGAAAGTCAACAGAAGCCAAGAATGCAACTGCCTTAAAAAGAATTTATATTGAACTTAATTTTCACTTCCAGAAAATATTTCTAAAAAATTGCAACAAGTTATTGTGATGCCAATGATTTTATTTACTTTTCATATAAATTCTCTTTTTTTACATTCACTCCTTATCTCGCGGTTTTTATGTTTCTATCTTGTAGCGCCTTTCACACGCATAAAGTGTGATAATAAACATTAACCCACATAGTGAATGAATAATTAAATATTGCACAACTTCACAACTATCCGAGTTTAAATTGTTTAAATTTACTCGATACTAATCCCTGATTTAAATTTTAAATCATCGTTAATATTTTATTATACTTAATATTTGAACCATAATTTTAAAAAACCATTAAAAAGATTTAAGTACTCAAGAAGCTGGGGCACAAACTAGTATTCGAAACTCGTTTCCAAGGCTGTTAACAATCTTTTATGTAAAAGCGACCTGTGTTTCCAAAAAGGTTTAGAGGATTCGTGGTTCCTGAATCCTTCTATCAAAATTAAATTTGTAGTTTTTACACTACCTGGTTTATAACGGTTTTTAATGAGAATCTACAATAGAAAATAAATAAAGCAAATTTCATATTTTGTAAATAATTACAAAATTCCAACATTGCAAGATATATAATTATATACAAATATAGATACACATTTATCAATTGTCAATATTAAACAGTTCATTTATGGGACCGAAAACTTTTAATTTGCCACTTTAATTGTAGATAATGAATTTTTGTACTCTAATCGAGTACTTGTGACGTTCCAGATGCGACGGACACAGATCAGCACTTGTATAGGCGACTCTTTATTTGCTCAGATCTCGTTTTTGCGCATTCTTAATCAGAAAACCCTCGGTAGAACTTAAGGGAACACTTGACTTCCATCAAAGGTCGATTAACAAGTACCACTTTCAATTGAAATCAAAGCGTTATATCGGTCATTCGCATTAATGCGAATATTTATATTTTAATAGACACGATCTAGAAACGTGCCCAATAATACTTAGTCACAAATTAAAAATTTCATTTCAAACTAAACAAATTAATTTTAATCCCCCCACTTAAAAAAAATGTTAAAAAGTTTCAAAATTCTTTTTTTTTAGCGCGTCAGGTTTAGGTACTTTGGATTAAATACAGAAGCCCTTGAATTAATAATTAATGAAATACTAGATAAAAATTATAATACAGTCGCGTGATATAATGATTTTAATTATTGAATTAATTCTGCAATTTTTTATTTTTAATTTAAAGAGAATAGAATGTATGGTATATTATGAAAAAAAAAATTATTTGAATTGAATGATGATTGCGAATAAGGAAGTAATATCTCATTTTATGGAACCTAAATTGATCTTAATTTGGTTCAATTTTTTCAGTGTTTTATTTTACGAGGGTATGAAAGTATCACTAATCGAGAACTTATGAGATAATTATTAGTTATGTTAATTTTAGATTTATTCTAATTAAAATGAAAATACCTTTTTAATGTGCCTGCTAGCTCGCACATATTTTTTGTTAATACTCATATGTTTAATTTTATTGAACGCAGATGATTTTTCTTTTAATCAAGGGAAGTCTAAATATAGAAGTTCCCTCAGAAGTTCCACATGAATGTAGAAGAAATGTCTTTTTATTTAAAAAAAGAAAAATTTATTTAAATTAAATTTGTTCTCAATTCTTGAAATTAAAATATCTATATATACTTAAACCTTTTAAATTACAAATACTTCATATAGTTCATTCAAAATATATAGATAATGCAAACTTCAAGATCTTAGAAATTTTAAAGCTATTAAGAGGAATTTATTCTTAAAAATTCTTGAGTATTTCCGGTATGGGAGATAAATTGTTCCACTGAACCAAATATCTACGGCACATTATATTTAATAAACATGTACTGACCACATAAATTGAGTCATTATATAAAAACGTGACACTACATCTCTCAGACCTCAATAATCAAGAAGTTTTTAAGGAAGTTTCTTATATTTTGCTGAGGCACCAAATTCCTCTTTAACCTCATTATTTTAAATTTTATAACAAAGAAGGATGAGTCCGAAACATATTATATTGCCAATAATGACGTCAATTTTATGCACTTTATATATAAATATAAAATAATAATAATAAGTAGCTTCTGAGAGAAGAGCAGATATTCTGGGAAGGGATCTTGCTTGAGGAATGTTATCAAAATGATGTCAGCAATAGCTGACAATTATTCGAATTAAAAATATAAATAATTTGTCGTTTCCTGTGCGTGGGAAATGAAAGGAAAAGAAATGTCTGCACAAAAAATGAATTCTTAGTAACTCCGGAAGTTCGAGATTCGTTGACAATTCTAAACAATTTTGAAATATATGTGAAAGAATGTGTCCATCCGGATAATATACTATAATTTGATAAGAATTTTTCACTATTACCAATTTTCTGCAAAAGTTTTTAGAATATTTTTTTTTAATTATGGAGGGAAGTATTTATATTTAACATCTAAAAATTAAAAACTTTTTAGAATTTTTTTAGAACTAGTTTCCATTAAATAATTGTTTCCAAAGTGATAAAACCTTAAGATTCAGTTTTTTATATATAGATATGTTTGATATTGCTTCAAGGTTCAAACAGTGTAGAGATAATCAAAGGGTTGAAATCAATGGAATCACCTGCCTGAATTTGACTTCCTTACATAATAAGCCTGTCCGCAGGTCATACAGGTATTTCATAACACCGGCTACGAGAAGTCTGGCCCACCATAAATTTGAATGTCTCGTGTATTCCAAGAAAATATCAGATCCTGTAAATCACTATTTGATTATCGAAATTTAAATAGACTTCATTACTATACAATTTACGATAAATTGACATCCAATATGAGTACAAAACAGAACATTTCTAGAATTTCAACTGTCGTTATATATCAAATGTTACACAATCGTGAGACATTTTGACTCTAATTTATTCCACCTGCTTTATACAATTGATATATAATTTATTAGGATAGGGCTTCTGTAGAGATATTGAAGAGTTTATTATGTAGTCACTTTCTAATTAGTTTCTTTTTTTTTTGTTTTACTACAAGTACAGAAATGTAACAAAATGAAGATGCATAATTGAATATTTTTATCTAATTGCACATGCAATTTATGTCACAGCATCACATTTGTATATGGAATGAGAATAATGCACAAGATAGCAACGTTGCTGATTTTTATCTGATGAGTGAAGAAAGTAAAGTATTTATAAGGTCGACTAGAAAAGGAATCTACCAAAAAATTGCATACATTGATTAATTTATTTTATTCATTTAACTTAACAATCTTTACTTATTTATTTTTAATAAGAAAATTTTAAAATATTAATTTCCTAATAATTTTACTTTTCAAAATTAAATTCACAATTCACTAAATAATTGGAAGATCATCAAAGATTCTAAGCTTTAAGTGCATAGTTTTAATTTCAACATCAATTTGAATTTGAAAAGAAAAGTCCTTAGTTAAAAGCTTTTGATTTGTATGTCATTGAATTTCGAATCATCCAAATAACTTAATTTTAAACGATCCTGGAAAAGTCCTACTACTTTATGTGCTTCTAATTCGAAAGCCACTAATATAAAAGGTCTTTGAACTATGACTAATCCTTTCAAGCAGTAAACATACTAAATTAAAATAACAAATTAAAACATTCCTTTTTAATTCATAGAGTTCAAGTTGAATCAGTTACTACTTATATTCCTAGACGTATTAAAATAATTATTGCAAATTATAATTTATCACTAAATTTTCAATTTAGTAATAATAATAATCAAGAAAATTGACATTCATCAGACATAATGTTTTCATTTTTCCAGATCTTTGACACGAGTCCCCGATTACTAGCACGCGTCTCATCAGTTTCTTGAATGCCTGGATCATTAATACCAATCATCATCATCATTATTCTCCACACCAATCTTGCATTCGTGCTATAGTGGCGCCGTTCTGATAATCACAACGAACGTGTGCCAGGGCTCATCCTAGTCAGTTTGCTCGAAACTCCCGAGAGTGTTAGTCCATCGTGCAACTTGATCATTTTGCTACTTTTACTCCTCATCTGAAGATTACCAGGAGATGAAGAGCATTCAAATACCTAACTTCTTGCCTCGCTGCAGAAGTTCTTAGGATCCGGGATCAAGATCCAAAAAACGAACTCGAAAACAGGTGAGCAACTGTTAAGGGATGAAGGTTCCTTTTACCTCAAGAGCGAAACACTAAAGTAAGGACTCATAAAATAAACAGCGATAAGAATGAACAGTAGGAAAAAAAGTACCAAATCTGAGAGAGGCCAAAGCTGAAGCTCAAAGGAGTGACGAAGAAGCTTAGATCTTCGCGAAGTTGGGGAAAAAGTTACCTGACTGGTTTTAAAGGGGTCGCAGTTTGTATATGAGTAGCTCATGGTTCTGAATTTATTTACTTTAAATTTTAACATCTCATACTTAAATCATCGGTGTAGAAATGTCCTCAATTTTTGCTTCGATTTTTGTTTTCTAACTTAATGATTTTTAAAGGACTTAATTTCCTATTTTTAATTTAAAGATTTTATGCATTGACAATTTAATTTTCTTAAATTTAAAAATTACTTTTTTTCAGTTATTTTCTGTTCTTAAACTTTCAGACTTGAATATATTAAAAAAAAGGAAATTATCATAATCTCTTGTAATGTTTGAAGAGATTGTTATCTTCATTATTCTAGATAAATCCTTTCAGTAAAACCTCCTAAAAATAGATAAATATGTTTACAGAGGCTCTTACATTTTTCGAATCTGATTTCAATTATGGTTTGAAGCGCATCTGGACTTCCTTATCTTAGTTATCGTTAACTTTGGCATCTAAATCTCTCAATGCATTCTCACGTGGGAAAATTTTTAGAGTACTTTATTTTATTTCAATCTTGTTTTGATCATCATTCGGAGACTCCACGTGGTCCTAAATTGCACTGGGACCAATAGAACGGGGAATTCTTAACTGCAGGTTTCAGTTTCACTCCCTTATTTGACTTTGTTTATTTTATTTTTTTACTCTAGAAAATATATCTCGAAAAAACTCAAATAAATTATAACTCATCGAATAGATTTTTTCCTAAGAACATTGCATTCAAAGAAGTTCTTGATTTTTTGAAAATTTCATTCATAGCTAAATTAGGCGATTATTTTAATTTTTCTCAGCTCTCATAAAATGACTTCTGTATTGACTGATGAGCAAAAAAATGTAGTCCGAATGAAGCAGAAACCTCAGACTCAAAAGGGGCAGAAAGATGCTGGAAGGGAAGAGACTCGATCATTTTTGAGTTTTTCAAGAGAGAATTTGAGTATATCAAATTCGGATCTGGAACAAGGATTTAATAAAACGAGATTTCAAGTGAGAAGACATACATTATTAAGCATCGTGGCACTGATCCTGTCCCTGATTTGTGTTGGAATCGAAATTTGGAAACTAAAATGGGTTATCGAAAATGCGAAAGAAATCGAAATTTTGAAGAGAGATGTGGATACTTTGAAGCATCGGCTCTTAGAGGAGGATTTGTTGGATGAATTAAAGGCTTTCGAGAAAAAGGTGCGAAACTCATATTATATTATATTTTTCAAAAGTTTGTACATCTTTAATTTAAAAATATTAAAATTTTGAAGTTTCCCAACTGAAGAAGATAAAAAATAATAATTCTTTCAAGTTTACAATATTTAAATTCAATTATTTTCGATTTGGAATTAAAATTGTCAGTAATCATTTCCAAGAAATAATCATTTGTACTTTAATAAGGGCACCAAGAATCGTGATGAGCCTATATAATTTATAATTGAGAGACTAGAGCCACCACTAATTTCATTTACTTTTGAATGACTTCGGGCTGCTTCATTGACTCCATAAAAATAGTAATATTTACAAGATCTGGTCAATAGGTAATTCGATTCGAAATTAACTATTCAAAATACTTCAGATTAGGATTCATTTAACTTTAATTTTATTTTATCTGAAAATAGCTTCTGAAAAATGAAAATTCAGTTGATGTGTAGACTAGTTTTTCTCTGAATTGATTAATTTCTATTGTAAATTTGTATGTAGGTCGAAAAACATGCTGAGTAAAGTGGATACATTTTTGCTGGTTATTATTTCTTGGAAGGTTTATTTTTTCTGAGATAAAGTTGCGAAAAATTATTTATCAGCGGAATAACTTGATTCCGTGCTTATTGAAATTTTAGACTTGCATTCTTTTCTCTAAAATCATTTCCTTAACTAATATGGAACTATTCTTAACAATTTTTAAGATTAAATTCAATTCAAGCAAAAAATATATAATTTCATAATTAAAGATTTAAAAATTATGGTAATTTCGCTTGGTTTTGTAATTGTATTATTTAAATAAGAGAAGCGCTTTGTCAGTGATATCCCAGTGATATCATAGAGATATCAAGATTCTTCTTGCAAAAAGTGAAGTTCAATGACTTTACGTGAGTGAAATGTGCATACGGCATGAATATGTATAAACACATCACCTCAGTAGTGCTTGAGGGTCGAGACTTGTATTTTAACGTATAGTAAACCGCCGTGGGCGAGGTAAGTTTCAATTTACACGGGTATTATAAAAGCCAGAGGTTCTCATTTTTGCTAAAGATTCTCTGGCATCCACCTTATAATTACTAATTAACTACATATGTTCCTAGCAAATACAATTACCAAATGAGTCATCGGAAAATGCATTTTTGTCACGTATACCACATACATATTTCACGAAATTGTTTCAAAATTTAATGAGTTTCCTTAATTCAATCCAGAGTCTAAAAAACATTTTTCGAAATCTTAAGTGTATATTAATTTATTTCCTACTACATAAATTGTTCTCTTTGCCATCTAATTAATAACAATCAGTAATTTCTCAAGTTTGATGTAGGTATTAAATATTAAATTTATATTATTAAATTATTGCAACTGAAATTTGAATTAATTTCTGCCGTAAGCAGCTTTATGCAGAGGAAGGAAATGGAGATAACGATGATCCTGATATGGAAAATGTCGATTATGCTTCAAATTATGATGACGAATCCCATGACTACACCGATGATTATCAGGCTTCCGGTTTGGCTACTGGATCCTCCAGCTTACCACATGGACCAGAAACTAATAGCACTTCCGAAAAAGACCTGGAAGAGTGCATACTGGAATGCATACGAGACAATCAGAATAATTCTAAAAAAGAAAATCCACTTGGAGAAAACAAAAAAGACGAAAAAGTTACGACGATTGCTTTGGCCATAAAAAATTTGACAGATACTAAAAATATTTCTGATGCAAAGCAAAAGAGATCAGTCCTGGAGAGAAGTTCGAATGATTCGCCAATTTTGTATGGTGACGATGAAATGAATCATTTTTTAAATAACAATCATAATAAATCTAGAAAAGGAAAACCAAAAACTAAACCAAAATTAAAGAAGGATGGTGCTATAGAAATCGAAAATGAAGCTGCGTGAGTTTACTTAATTATTTTAGTATCGAGATGGAACATTTATAAAATTTAAATCCTTAATTTAAAGGCTTTGAAGATGTTTTTAAATTAAATATAAGTTGAGTTGCGATTTAAATATAAATCTCTAAGAATTTTTCGACTTTGGTTTTAACTTTGAATTTGTTTAGTTTGCTTGAAATGCCTAAACAGATGTTCGTTTCTTGAGATTTATGAAAATTTTTTATCGTCAGTGGCCCCGACGTTTTTCAGAGGTCTGACGTCCATGGACAAACATCCACCAAAGAAATTTTTTGAGAAAACGAGACCGGAAGTGCTGCATTCCACAACCAATGAACATCATAAAATTGCTGATGTGGATTCTGATATTCAAATTGTAAATAAAAAGGTTTCTGGACATTCAAAAAACCGAAAAATGTTACTCTGGAACAGAGTAAGACAAGACAATATGAAAGTTAAGCGTCTGAAAGAGGTGCGTTTATTTACATTTTAAAGTTATAGAATTTTACAAATTTTAAACTAATAATAATTCCCGAAATATTATGTCTAAAAAAAAATTAAAACAAATAAGTTTTAAAATCAATCCTTTTGTTAGAACGAAGAAAAGAAACAATTGAAATTCCGGACACAATATTTTACGAGTCCTTGGAACCCATAAACTTTGGTAAATTTTATGAGTTCATAAATACGTAATTGTTTCAAAAAGTGGATTGTTTTAAAAATTGGCAAAGTCATTTTGAAAAATATTCTGAAAAAATTATTTATTGTCAATAAAAAAATATAATCTGGTATAATATTAGAAAATGTTAATTAATGATAAGATATTTCTGTCAATTCTAATATAACTACGATTTATGATAATCTATTCGGAATCAAGATAAACTAGATCAATTTTTTGCTTTAATCAAATGGATCGCAATAAATTATTCCGCAAATCGATATCTATTTGATCTAACTCGTATCGTTAACATTTTATGTAATTTGATAGGAAGAACGACAAACGTGTTCGAAATAGCGGTTTGTAGATTGTCCTTGTAAGATCACTGATGTGACGTTCAGATACATTCCTCCATAAAAGTAAAGAGAGCCTACGTGAAAGAATCTTGAAGGAATCTTCTATTTTCCTGGAATCTCATTTGAAAATAAACATTAAAGACTTTATTTATTTTTCTTATTGTAGAATCGGATATAAAACACGATTTTAGAGCTATAATTCGAAGTTAAATTTTGGAAGTATCTAAATTTTAAATTTGTGCAAATTAAGAATAATTAAATTTTGCAGCATTGTTAGATCTTAATTTTGATCTTATATTTTGCAGAACTTGGAAGAGGCAATAGCCTCAAGGTCGCTCGGTCGAGGCCTAACAAGACGTCATCTAAAAGTTCCTAGACAGGTGTTCGCAGTGCATTATGGAGGAGACAGCAGTCTCTTTTCTGATGATGATGAGCACACCGGAAATGGAAGAGCAAAGCACAGCGAAGGGATCTTCAAGGCCTGGAAACCTAGTGATTGGGTAGCGGAGTTAGGAATGAATAAACATTTTTTCCTATCTGAAAACGGAAGATTGTCTGTTCAGGAACCAGGATTATATCTTGCTTATGCCCAAATCCACTATTTGGACGAACATGATGAAAATGGATTTCATATGCTGGTCAATGGAAGACCAATTCTTCAGTGTATGGTGAGTTTCTTTAAAGAAAAAAGAAAATCAATTCCTTTTTATCTTATTTAACTACAAAAGTCTATTTTTTCTTGAATAATGTCAATACAGCGTTTAATTGATTAATTATTATTAATATCGGGTCCATAGATCAATTAATCCTGATATGTTGGCAGGCCAAATCCCAGATTATTTTGTGATACATTCTTCAATTACTATTATGATTGACATCAAGATGGTCAATTTATGTGAGGGAAATATTATGAGATTTATGAGAGATTATTTGCAAAATTTAAATCCACTCGAATTTAATGTAGTAACTCTGGAATTAGAAAGATTTGATGTTTTATAGCTTTTGCATAAAAAAAAAAAACTTTTTTATATAAAGGAAAGATTAGAATCGATATTTTTCTACCGTGAATGAAGAGAAAACAGCCACGCACATTCTAAATTAATTTAGCACACTGGTCACAGAATATTTACCCGTTATGTGGTGGGCGATCATTATACGCACTAACATCTGGCAAAGCATTCAACACCCCTGATGAATTATTCATTTTATTACAGTAAAAAATTTTCTAAACACAGATTTTTAAGAAATTCATCTATTCTACAGTTTAGTTTCAAAATACAAAAGTTTAAAGAAACTGTTTACTTGTTCTTTTCGAGTTTAAATAGAAGTTTTG
Source organism: Synergus coniferae (assembly GCA_032164275.1). Classification (NCBI taxonomy): domain Eukaryota; kingdom Metazoa; phylum Arthropoda; class Insecta; order Hymenoptera; family Cynipidae; genus Synergus; species Synergus coniferae. Next base: position 19,224,427 of record JAUEJJ010000013.1, on the reverse strand, counting down.
TTTTGTATTTAATTTTTAAAAACGGCTCCAATTTTCTAATATTTTTTTTCAGATTTACAGTCCAGGAATAGGACACAAGAGTCGAACCTGTTTTTCAGCACAAATAACAGTTTTGCAAGCAGGGGATCACGTAGTTTTAAAAGATGTTGCTGCAGCAAGATATACGCTTTTCCAGAAAGACAAAAGTTTCTTTGGTCTGATAAAACTTGGAGACTGGAGACAGCCCCAAAAACATCAACAACACTCAACAATCCCTATTGAATAATATGACTTGGAGAAACTTGTAAGTTGTTATTTTTTAAAATTTTTATATGATTTTTATTGTTTTTTTCCTTATATTTCAATATACTCACAAATATGAAAGTGTTACCCAAGATTAGGTCAATTGGAGACTCTTTAATTGAAAAATCAATTGCTAAATATCTAAATTTAGTTGCAGCTGAACTTTGAAAGTTTTTATTTATCCTATGTGAAATCCACGACAAAATTTTAATTATGCAAACAGAATAATCAGATTATGGTAGCAGAACAGATACCGCATTTTAGTCTTATAGTTATAGATTATTAATATATTAGTTATTTCAAGCTCTGTTGTTAGCGATCTCATGCACTCGAACAATGTTATATTGAAGCAGATGTAAATAAATGTAAGTTTTAATAAATAATTTTTAATATAACTTTCCAGAAATTTATTATCTAAACAGATTTTCAGATTACTGCTTTAATTTTTTTTCAAATTGTATTGATTACAATTAGTTAAGTTTCTGATTTCGCAACAAATTTTTTTAATTCATTCTAACATTTTGTTTCTTCCAAGAAACTGATTTCTGGTTTAATTTTGGTCCCGAGGCTACTACGCTACTACTAATTTTACGTTCACGAGGCCACGGAAGACCCACAAAAAAAAATATAAAGGGTTACGATACCTGGCCCGATTCTCACGATTTTATTTGGCTACCTTTTCATCTGAAGGACACCAACTTATAAATTGATAGTCTGTTGATAGGATTCTACATTTTCGGATATTTATATTTACGAGATATTTTTTCAGAGATGTTTTTAGCGAGAAAAGGAAAAATTAGCAAAAAAAATGAGTTGAAAAAATTTATTTACAACAATCGTTCTCACATTTCAATCGCCTTGCGCAATAATTCATACCTTTTTTACTACCAATTGGAATCAAATCACCAGGAACATTCATTAAATCCACAATATAATTCGAGCGAAGAAGCTTCGTTGGAAAAATAGTATTTTTATAACAAAAACTTGTACATGAAGTCATTTTCGACAAGTTTGAAAACGATTGATTGTAGCTTTTCGATTTTTTTGAAGGAATTGAAGAACTTTTCAGTCTATCTGAGACGCTGGACTTACTCTCGATTTCCGAAACAGACAAAGAAATTAATTTTTCTTTTTTTGGTGAAGCTTCTATCTAATATTCAAAAAATTAAAATATTTATTTTGTTAATTAAGAATTAGTTGGTAATAAAATTGTAATATTACTTTCGGGATGGAAATTTCGACCCAAGCTTTTCCGTATTCTCCTCGAACAAGGGCAGTTGGAAGGCCAATTTTGTCGGCTAAAACTTTAAAAAGAAGAGCTCTTTCTAAATAAGAACCGACTCGAAGTTGTCCAATGGGAATAACACTTGTTTGAATATCATGTTTAATTTCTTGTAGATGTAAATCCAATTGGTGGTCAAAACATCTATTTGATGGATCGGGTCCTGACATTTGTCGAACTACGAATTCACCAAGTAACTTTGCTCTTGATCCTATTAAACTAATGTCGACGAGATCACTCTGATTTGTGCTAAATAAAAAATGTAAAATTTTAACTTATCTACAAAATGATTCTCTAAATAATATTTCTTTTCCTACGGTTTGTGACATTCTGAAGCTTGAAGTTTGCATTTTAACAAATCCAAATATTCACAGAGAAAAGGATCTGGCTGAAGTCTACCAAATTTTAATTCCAACCAAGAATTTAATGATCTGGCTGATAATCGAATTCCCTTAGAGGCAGATTCTCTTTTAACTTTTTCTGTAGCTTCTGCAAATGATTGACAATTATTATATTAAAGTTTATTACACTTTAATTTAATTTAATTTTTAAAGTTACCAGATTTGAAATCTTGCCAGGCATTTAGAGTTCCGACTGATAATCGCATAACTTTAGAGGGACTTTCTCTTCTACCTTGTTGTTTACCTTCTAGAAAATTTATTAAAATTGTAAGATTTCAAAATTTCAAATTTTGAAGATTAAAAATTAAATAATTATCTTACATGGAAAAAAAGAAGTATATTAATATATAAATATAGTATATTAGTATATTATAATTATTAATTAATTACCATTAATATATTCTTTCGTTGAAGTTCTCTCATAGCTATCGGTTTCTACTTCCACTGAATGACTGCAATTGACTACATAAATGGGTGCCTTGGGACATATTCTGTGACTGAAAAGATCTTCCAGAATAGGAAATCTATTTAAAATTTCAAATAAAAAGAAGATTGAAATTCAAGAATATATGTTCGAATATAAATATAATTAAACAACTTACGGACAAGTACTTCGACGCATAACATAAAATCCATCTTGAGTAATATCGTGCAAAGAAAGTCGTCCAGTATAGGCGAATTTAATTGGCAAATGAGAATTCATTAGAGATTCTATACAACTATCCCAAGTGGGAATAATTTTTGAAGCAGAACGGTTTTTTAGCATACTAGAATAAATGAAATCAGGTATTAAAAATCTTGTCAAAATAAAGTAGAAATTATTTCGGGAGGTATTTTATTTAGTTTAATTTTCAACATTTTAAATAAATAAAACTTACTAAAGTAAATATTCAGCCTGGACAAATAAGTCAGCAAGAAGAGAATCTGTACTCAGTTGTTGTACAAGTTTTACAGTAGAATCTCTAACAGGAAATGATTCAGTTTCCAGAATCAAAGGATAAAGTCTCTTTACGCCATTAACACTGGCAAATATTTTTCTGCCAATTTCTTCTGTACAAAATTTGGATAAAGCATTGCAACATGCGATTTTCAGTTCATCATTTTCAATCTGTGACTATTTAAAAATAATTTCCGGTTCAGAGATTGTTTAAAAATTAAGTATCTAATTTCAATTCTAAATTATTACTTAATTTTTCAATTACTTCAAATGGAGTGCATATTGCGTCTATGAGATCAACATCAATCAAATTTTCCCTGAAATTAGGATATTCTGCAATCGCTTTCAAAATTTGAGCAGCTGTCACTTGAGTTTCCTGTGAAACTTTTCCTGATGTTTCTTTTATTAAAGAAAGTAGATAAGACTAAAAATTCATAATTATATTATTTAATTTATAGATTCATTTATAGATTCATTCGAGTTTCATAAAATCACCTGTCCATTAATTCCTAAAAAGTTTTGACAATTCCTGAAATCACATTGCATTAATTTTTTCAATGCAAAGGCTGCGGCCTGTCTTACATTCCATGTTAAATTCTCGTCTTTCAGAAAATCTGTTTAAAAAATTATGATTACAAATAATTAGAAGGTGGAAATTCTTCATGTTTTATTTAATAAGACAAGAAAATATAAGAATTGAAATTGGGGATACTTAATTAGTAAATTAAGGGACGCTTACTCAATAAATTTGTAATGGGGTTCTCCTCCGTTAATTTTAAAGCAGATGGTCCATATTCTGTCATTTTAGCAATCCCATAAAAACTTACGCCATAAATATCAGGATGGACAGTTTCTCGTAAAATGTTTAATAAATAATTTACAATACCAAAGGAGTATAAAGCCTTATGAAATAAAATGAATATTATATTTAATAGCATTAAAGTTAATTGTAGATTCATTAAAATTTTGTTCAATTATACCACTCTTCCAGGATGTGTATCTGCAAGTTTAACAATAACTCTAAAGACATCAAGCAGAATTTTAGGACTCGAATTTTCCAAGTATTTAAATAATTTCTGCATTCCTCCAGTGCTGATCATTAATTCCACAGTTTTCAAATTATTACAAGCGAGAGATAAAATTCTCAAAACATGGGGATGAAGATCATTCCAGTCCGGATTCTAAAAAATAAAATCTTACTGATTTAGGAAAACAGGAATATTTTGCTATCTTACTTCCAATATTTTCAGCATTTCTTGCAAGCCTTCAGAATTTCGAAACAATTCTTGAACATTTTCATCCTTACATTTCATAACTAAACTTTCGACTACGTCGAGCGCTAATTTTTGAATAACTGCGAATGGCTCATTGAATAGTTTATAAATCAATGGCAAACTGAACTCCTAGTACAATCAAAAATAAATTTAAAAAATAATTCATCCTTATAAATCATTACATTTTTTTAAATTACCGAAGAAGAAAGAATCGCTTGAACACCTAAAGGCTCTTTCATTAAATTATTTATAATCTCAATCGAATTTTTTTTTACATCAGGGTCCGGAGATTGAATCATCCTGAATAGATAATTAAAATCAGAATTTTCTTCCAAAAATCGAGCAGCACCATAAAATTCCTTCGTAAGTTCAGCAAGGATTAATGAAGAAAATTCTTGTATGAAGATATCTGCATTGTTTATCAACGTTTTTATGAAATGCGATAAATAAGTATCGGATTGTAGAAGAAAATATTTGACGCAAGATATCGTTGCCATTTGAGCCAGGAGTTTAGTAGCAAATCTTTAAAATAATAAAAAAAGACCAATTATCAAAGAGAAAAACTATACAAAATACTCGTATATTTGATTTTTGTTTTTTTTTTTTTTTTTTTTTTACTAACCTTCGTGTGAAAATATCTTCATGCTCAATCAGAGGGATGACACTCTCGACAATTTCAAGATCAAAGAGTTCATCTAAATTATCTTTCGATTTTGCTGCAAAATTTGACAAAGCTGAAGCAGCAGCAATAAGAATAGGTTTTTCCTTGCATTTTAAAAGCAAGATTGCTGTATCAGGTTGTGTGACTTCCAACTTCAATGGCTCAAATTTTCCACTTGGATGAACTTCTCGATCCTTTCTTACTTTCCCAGTTGAAAAGCATTTCTAGAATTTAGAATCTTGGATATATTGTGTTGTAAATTACAAGATTGTGCTATTTCTACTTTTTAAAAAAATATTCATAAATAAAATAATGTGCAATAATTTGATAATTTTAAACCCACATACAAACTTACTTCGGGAAGTTTTTTAACCATTTTATAATCAACGGAAAAATAATTTAGAATATCAAATATTATAAATCATACAAAATATCTACAGAATATCCAATTCTTTTCAACATGCTTTTCAGTTTTCAGTGCTTTTCAGAAATAAAATGAATAAAACTAAGCTGAACTTTACTGATTAAAATCTCACCGCTGTTTGTTTTTGTTTCAAAAGCAGACCAAAAGTATATTTTAAATTAATAAATGTTAAGAAAAACATGAAAACATTAAAAAGTAAAATTGTCATTTCCAAGTTTCTTGGTCTTGAAATAATAATAAATTTTTTGTCATGCTCAATATTCAATATATTTCATATGTTTTGTTACAAAATACTTAGTACAATAATACAGTTTATACATACAAATCTTTTATAAAACCTATTTATTCACAGTGATATAAGAAATTATAAAAAATGTAAAAGTACACCATATTTTAAATTATTCTGCTCTATTTTAAAAGTTTCATTATAAAAATCTATAATTGAATTAAACTGTAAATAGAACTAAATTCTTAAAAGTGATGATAGAACAAAAATCGTTGAGATCGCTATTACTAGAAGACGGAATAAAACTAATCGTGAAATGATTGATTTATCCTACATGTATGAGCCTCAGTCTATTTTTACACTCGACGAATTTTTCAATTGTACAATTTCTATTACTTTTTCTTTTTCCGAATAATTTTTTTCATGTTAGTATAAAAACGAACTTTTTCATTTGAGCATGAATATTCTATAATGATGAGATAATCCAAAATCTTTTATCTAATATTTTCGGAATGTTTAACATTCTTCTGTATAATTAAAAACATATAACAATTTTACATATATAAAATTCTCAAAATGACCAAAATGATACACAAAGTGTTTTGAAAAATTTTAAATCCTTTGTGATAAATTAATAAAATTCGAGTAATTTAGTAAGTTATTTAATAAAAACAATTTTCTTCTATAACTAAAGTGAATTATAAACGAAAAATATCTGGAACGATCCGCAAGAGACTATTGTCCACTAATATCAAAGTATTAGAGACGAATAAAATTTTTATTTGCGAATCGATCCCTTGGGTAAGGTAACACATGAATCGTAAAATTAAATGATCGTGCTAATTAAAAAATAGAAGGCGCTCCTCTCATTTAATCGACGAGCTATCGATATGTACACTACAAACTGTAAAATATATTCTTATATTTTTACACTTAAACTTTATACTAATAATATTATTCCATAAATCTACAACGTTCACATTATCGATGGACGGATAGGTTTACTTAAATCTATTGAAGAACGGACAAGACGGTGGTATGCATCGATTCATTTCAGATTCAATGAATCTCGCGACTTACTGTATAAAAATTAGTCCATATTTAAGGCATAATGGCTAGTGCAATGGCTAAATATTTATTTAGAATTTAATTTAATTTCGTATGAATCTCAAGTATTGTATCAAATAGAGACTTATATAATATTCTATTGTACAAAGCTAAGATTGAATTCTAAATTATATTAAAAGAAAGATGCTAGTTGTGCGTAACGGTACATGAAAAGTACATTATAATTCTGTGGCATTTTGTATTTTAAAATGAAGACACAGTATCAGTCTCCTAGGGAGAATAAAAAAATTTGTTCGTTTCTATTTTTCCTTTAAATATTTAAATTAAAATCGCAAATGATCTATCTAAAATTCTTTTAGATAATGAGTAAATAGATTTGATAAAAATGTACTCTTTGAGTAAATTAAAATTTAAACAGCAGTTTGAGGCACTCCTTGTACTAATAAAGTCTTACTTTTAGTTCTAGCTGCCAACGTAGACTGGCTAACCGCTTTTCCGATTTTTGGTTGACCATTTGGGGAACTAGTGACAAAACCTTCGGAGCGCATGTCTTTCAAAGACATATTTGAGTTGCTCCTTAGCGAAGGTGTTGAGCTAAATTTTCGATTTTGAGCTAATCGCTCTTGGAGTTTGGTATCGTTTGATCTTGGAATTCTGGGTCTTACCGGTGGAGTGTCACGATATTCGTACATATTTTCTTTAGAAGCTCTCGTCAAATTCTCGATTCCTTCCGAGGGTTCTTCGTCTCGGACCATCAAGATGTCTCCGCTATAGTAGTGATCGCACTGTCTGTGAATCGAAAAAAAGAAAGCATTCTCCATTAAAATAGATTGTGTTCAATTGGAATTATTGAATTTAATTGTTGAGGATTTAATTTTGTTAAGATAAGCGTTGATGCGAATAAAATTGGTGCAGAAGTAAAACGAAAGGTGATGTAAACAAGGGTATAACTTCAAAATTATATTTGTTAAAAATATTTTTAAATAAAATTAAATAATCGAAGGTGCAAGCAGAAACGTCTGTAAAAATTACCTGCATACTTTCTCGCTGCCTTCGCTTTGCTAAGAATAATGAAATTGCAAATATTTATAATACAACTGTTAGTAAAAAGCAACTCACATCAGGGGAGATGAGATAAAAAATTACTTTGATAATTTAAATTAAAGGATTGATAAGACTGTAATACTGCAAAGTGTGGAAAACCAGAACCATGTGCACTACTATTTCCCTTTGGTGAGTGACACCCGTTTAGCTGTAGTCACTTGGATTTGGTTCTTTTTACCTTTTGCTTACCTCTTGGAGTTTCTCCACAGCATGCAACACACGACTGAGATTACGATTAGGACTAAACACGCAGTGGACATCGACCAAAATGCAATTTGTAGTGGTTGCTTTGGTTCCCACCAATACTGAAAACAGACAAGAAAATAATAGAAAATGAATTCATCATAAATTGAATCTATTTTAGTACTTTAATTCAGTTGTATAATATTTACCTCTGTGACTGGAGGATAAGTCGGTACTAATCTTCCAATCACAGTTGGAAGGTACATTGACCAAAATGCGCTTTCAGTTTGTCGATAATTTAGCAAAATTGAGCTGTTGTAGGTTGTGTTAATGTTCAGATAAGTTAACCAGCCTTGTTTTGCTTGATCAAAATGAAGTCCCAAAATTTGTGAAGGCGTTGGGTTTCTGGAAGTAAAAAAGGGTCCTTATAAATTTGATTTATCGGGCTTTCAATATTAACGAGTATAAATGAAAGATTGCGTTACCCGTAAGTTGCAAAGTTGGCGTAGGCCTTCATAAAGAAATGGCTCATGTTTCGATCATTGTCGGTCCACATATCCCTTTTCAGTTTAAGACTCGGTGGGAAAAATTCTGCAAAAAGGAACATTTTATTTAATTATTAGTTAATTAATTTCTTTATAAACAATATTTCTGAATTACTTACCAGTATCCATGAAAGGTGCCCCAGTCAATAAAAGATATTCAATGTCATGTGGAACTCGCTGCCAATGAACTAAATTGAGAGCCTCAATTGTCGTGTTCAATACGTACAAATATACAGGCACCTTATGTTCTACAAGCAACTTTGCTATTTTGTCATAAGGTGCAACATAGTGGAAATCAGACAAAAGCTGCAAAAAAATGACATTGTGGAATAAAATAGAAAATATTATAATACAATCTCACAGAATTCAGAACACTTACGTTAATGTATTGATCTCTGATATGAGTAACATTATTCGGGTCAGGCCAGTACGTATACATGTATTTAATAGCTTCGTAAACGCCCAAAGGGTTCAGTGTATAATTATATCGCAAAACGAGTTCCCAGACTTTTTGGTCGAACATTTCAGGAGTTATGATGTAATTATTTTTCGCTAAAGTGGCGTTGTTAACTGAAAATCAATTCGTCTTTATAGTAGATCTTCTATTTGAAGTCTCTAACTAAATATTCAAATTTAAATTAAAATTTAGAGCGGAAAAGAATACTTACCAACAATAAAGGAAGCTTCTTGAGTAGTGACGCCAGCCATGTAGGCAATTTCAGATTTAAATTTTCGTTCTTTGATACTATCTTCGGGAGCTTCAGTGAAGAAGTGCCAATCAGAAGCTCGCCAATCATCATACCAATTATCTCTAGCGACTGTAAAGTTCATATCCAGAACTGGGGCCCAGGGAAACATTCCCACGTGTGGTTTCAATTCCGAATTTACAAAATCATTTGAACTGCGGTCTCGTAGACATTGGACGAGTTTCCAGCTGCTTTCTATACTACACCCGACATGTTCTGCGTAGACTCTGGATGTATTTTGGGCTCGGTACTTGTCTATTATCACTGCCCAGTCTGCTAAAGCTGATCCGGATTGGGCTATTACTTTGGAAACCATGTCACGAGTTCTGAAAAAGGGATTTTCATTTAGTTTCTATTAGGTACTTAACAATGGTATTTTGTTCTTGTTTATAAACTGCAAAGTTTTATTTCTAACCGTGGTGCAACCATCAATAGACCTGCACTAGCTGCACCAGCTCCAGGTCCAAAAAGTGTTATTGCGTTCGGATCGCCGTTGAAGTTTGCAATATTTTCATAAACCCATCGCAATGCCATGGCCTGATCTAAAATTCCGTAATTTCCAGGGCTATTCTCATCTCCAGTGCTAAGGAATCCTGAAAATGAAAATAATGTTTCTTCATTTAGAAATATATTCTCCACATTTTTAATTTAAAATATATCAGTCTGATATCAGAGTGGCGATTCGGCGGACGATTTCAAATTCTCGGTGATTTCCCGCTTTCCCGGCCAAGTCACCACCCTGCATATATATAAATTAAATTACCAAGAGCTCCAAGTCGATAATTAATCGAGACAACGACAACATCGTAAAAACCAGCTAAGATGTGAGCAGGGAACAAGTTGCTAGCTCCGTGTAAAAATTCTCCTCCGTGAATGTATAACATAACTGGGTATTTTTTTGCAACACCAGAACCAATCTGAAGATAACAATGTATTGAGTTTTTAGTTTTTGAAACTGGAGCAGTGGAATGGTGATTATTGATAGAATGAAGCTTACATTTGGACTGAAAACGTTGAGATATAAACAGTCTTCGTCTATATGAGGAATTCCTTTTGAAATTCCTGTATAAGCACTAGGTTGTAGACAAGCTGGTCCCCAATCGACGGCTTGTAAAAGTTGCCAACCTCTGTAAAGAAAGTAAAACTAAATTTAAAAATTATATTGATTGGAATTGCTTTCGATTTGAGAGCAATTAAATAAAAAATTTGTTTAAAATTTAGTTTACAAACCGATGTGATCTGGGCGGTTTAAATCGTCCTTCACGTACAGGAGGCAATGCGTATGGAATACCAAGAAAAACATTTACATCTCGAGTAACTCTTTCAACAGGTAAACTCCAAGGCCTGTGTCTTGATTCAGGATTGTCGTATAGGTAAACTTTGAATCCCTGAACTTGTCCATAATTTGTTGTAACAAAAACGTCTCGTTCTAAATTTTTATAGTCCGCTCTTCGTTTTCCCTGCAAATCTTCACGCCAATCTGCCAAAATTCCAGGCAATGGGAACCTTTGAGTCGTGTCCTGTAAGGGAAATCGAAAATTCGTGATAATTTATTTCATTTTATTTACTCTCTATTATTTTTGCTACAATTTAAAAAAGTATTTAAAAACACTTTAGACATATTCGAATAATTTTTTTTATGTGAGACAGCTCTCCTGCGTCATATTGTCGCTTAAGCGTGACAATAATGAAGTAATTATTACATTCCATGGAACGAGAACAGCAATTTAAAACAATCGTAGGCAAGGAATTATTGTATCATGGATTAATAATTACAAAGGATGTTCATTCGTTAATTGTGTCAAATTCTAGGTTTCGATCAAACGAAAGTATGTTTTAATTGATGTATTCGGTAAATTTTATTTCACTTTCCTCTTTTATCAATTTCTTCATTCATTCAATACTTTTTTGTTGCCTCAAATAGCACAGTTGTCAATATAATTACAATAGAAATTTTTAAGATAATGAAAAAAGTGCGAGATGAAATTAAGGACTAGTAAAAAATGAGAAAATTAAAAAAAGACAGGTCACGAATGAAGATATTTTAATATTTACTTCCTGTACCGTGCGCAAAAGCGTGAAATTGAAGTTTAAAAATTATAGAAATTTAGAACTGTCAACTCAAATTGAAATAATTTTATGTAATTCTCTCCTATTTATTTTATTGCGTAAGGTAATTATACTTATTAATAAGTTGCTTAATTAAAAATAGAGCTAACGAAATTTTCTCTTGAAAAACAAATTATTTGGAATAATTCAGAGGTCGCAAATAAACTATGTACGTACAATTTTTTGTTTGGACCCATTAAGCCAGCACATAAAAACATTTGACCCACTTACAAGACTCGAAAGAGTTTACTTAATGGACAACCCTTAAAAAAGAAAGTATGTAATAATTTATAATTGAATTTTTTAGAAATAAAATTTCCATCATAACAAATAATAACAATTCATGAGTTAATCAATCATTTTTCACGACCGAAATCTTATTGTATTACACAGTTTGAAGCTCATCAAGCATCCTGTAATTCGGTGCACGTAGCACATATTTTCGCTATGACGAGAAAAACATAATGACATCCCAAAATTCAGTGCGCGTAAAATATTTTTTGTCACTTTAAAATATCGACTTCCTTCAGTTCTCAATTAAAATTAATCTTCCCCTTGTTTCAAATGTTTCAAGAGTCGCAATAGAGCTTCAATAGTTCAAAACTTCAAAACCCATCGCAAAATGAATTTAAAAATAAAACATTAAAATCATCATTAAAACATCTACAAAAATAAAAAAATGACTCCCTACATGAATCTCAATATCAACTAATCTTCATCTCTCTTCACTTACTTTGAAGTGCTTCAAACGTCACAAGAAATTAAAAATTCAAAACTTGAAAACCCAGTGCAAATCCCAAACTACTTCCCACAATTTCATAAACTTTGAAAACATTATTTTTATCTAATTTCCCACTCCATAGGGCTCTAATCACTCAAGAAATCAACGTTTAAAATTGAGCAAGCCCTCTGAAAATGTAGGGCAAACAAACGAAGCAGTCTATACAAAGGCGAAGGTGTAAAGCCCCCGACGCGCGCCCATTATTGCTGCCGTAAGTAGAACAAATCCAAATAAATCAGGCGCAATTCTTGAAATTCTGCAAAAGTCATAACTCACCCCATGCTTGTATCGGTCCTCAGGAGCGCGCGTTGGCCCCCGGTAGTAGGGATTTTGAATTGAGGGTTGGCCATACCTCCTATCCTTGTAAATGAACGTCTGATAACCAGGAAAATTTTGTGGGGGCACGTAAACACCATCCGGATTATAAAATCCTCCACTTTGGGGCTCACGATACCGGCCGTACTGGAACGGTTCCTGTTGACACAGGACAATTGCTACCAAAAAATGAAGACACAAAACGACGTGCCTCATCAAGGCGTGTACACGACGTGCGGCCATCTTGCCGCGTGCCGAGGCTCTTGTATTTGTGTGTAAGTTTGTTCAGCACCGACGATTTCCCTCCACAGCACAGGTGAACTCACAACCGAGCATAACACACGAGAGGATCTTCCAACTCACTCCCACTCGTTCAAACCCGTTTAAATAAGTCCCAGACGAAAGGGAAAGGAATTCACTTCCACTGCTCACGAGTAAGAGTATAAACCACGAACATAGTTCAAACCATCAGGGACGAATTAAAAAGCTCGAAACGTCTCGACGTCGAGTATTGACATCAACAAACTGAAGAGCAGTTTTAATTGTTAAAAAATGGAACTATGATTGTACAAATATAATTATTGCACATGTTTGAGGGACTCGAGTTAAGGAAGTTTGAATTAATAATGCAGCACTCATTGCGTTCATTGAAACGGAAAAGGAATGTATCGTCATGGGGATTCAAAAAAACTTGAAACTGCAGTTAAAAACCTTGGATGTAGGTTGAGAAGGTTAAAAACTTGAGGTTGCAAACTTGGAATAAAGAGTAAAAAGTTGTAACTCGATTAGTCACTCTCGCTTCCAGATAATAAAGGAATGATGCACTTGTGAATCACTAATCACTTTCCTCACAAATGTAATTAGAAGAGAGGAAATTTGAATGATGTTTTTTTAATGAAAGAGTCAATGGTCTTTTTGTTATGATGGTTTGTTGAATTTTAATAGTAATTGGAAGGGAAAGTCGAAACTTGATGGAATTTATCCGCAAGTGTCCAGACATCGCGCAGGGGCAGTGGCCGATTCAAACTGAAGATAATGATGTCATTTTCTACGAGAGAGTAAGACTTGGAGCTGCGATTGGTCGTCCACGCCTATATCGTTTTGATGAATGAAGTGTGTACAGCTGTCGGTTGCATGTTATGTATAATATATACGTACATTGCGTGTTCTAACTATATAAAGGTGATAAGATAAGGATTCCAGAATATTGACATGACTGCACTTTCGGACATCAACTGCTTAGATTTAGATTCTGTTTTGATATCTCATTTAAAGAGTCCTAATTTCTTTTCGTGTAACATTGTTTGAATGTTGCAGAAGCATTGCAGAAATATTAACTGGAACAGGCCATTCGCACATTGCAGTAACATTATACTGCAACATTCTTGAGATATATTGCCAATATTTTCATTTATTCCAGAGATATTTCCGATAATGTCATGTAACATTACAGTAACGTTATGCAAACTGCGTTAATGTATCAGTTTCATGATATGAAACTCCGACGGTTTATGTTGTGCATACTTTTAGAAATTTCTTGTTACTGGTTGCTGGTATCATTTTTCTTGAACTTTCATAAATTTGGTTTGGAAATTTATGTGCAGTTAAAATTCGAGTCGAATGTTTTTAACAGTGCATTGTGTAATGCTGAAAATTATATTAAATGACGAACTTTAGCTACAGTAGGAACTAATTGCCCTTTAAGAGATTAATTAGGTCACTTATGATTCATAAAGATTCACTTCCTCTATAGTAAGACTTTTTTTCATCAAAACAATTTTAAAATCCGTGTAGAAGAAATTACCAAGTTAATCAAGTAGTTTTTTGTTTATATCTGAAATAAAGCCGACTTTTAACATCGTTGTGGAATATTTCGATGGGCTAATTTCTTGAAGTTTTTATGAAGATTAGATTGCATTTTAATTCTTTTATCGTTCTTGAAAATAAAAAAATATATTAATTTTAGTCATAAACTAATTATATTATAAGTACCCGCTCAGAAATAGTTTATTCAAGTGATTAAACGATTAAATATTAAAACACGTTATAGAAATCTTCATTATCTACATTGGACTCTGTATATGCAACCCATCATACATCCATGTATAGAAAAAAATGCAAGGTGATCAATCTTAAGATAATAAATAAACAATATTAAAAAATATTAAATAAGCTCTTGTTAAATGAATGCAAATATCTACATATATTTTTTAAATGATGACATTCTAGATATTTAAAAAAACACATGAAATGCGGAAACATTCATTGGAACTAATAAAACAGGAATCTACTACAGTTCATTTTCTTTCATTTGTATTCAGAATATAAATGATTACTTTACATTACAAAGTAAATGAAAAGTATTTTGTTTCTAATAATAAGGAAAGGGCGATCGGAAGGGTCAATTTATACATTTTTATTTTTGAGACCACTGATTTCAAGATCCTCTACTCTTGAGATTCTTTTTAACATGTGATGGGTTCATGCATAATGAAGAACGTCAACAAGCAGCTTTAATTATACTGGAGACTTTATTTTAGTAGCTTTACGTACGCACTTGCATATATTACATCCTCTTAAACATCGTCACGCTTCAAACACCGGGGTCCCTCCGACCATGGGTCACTTTCTGAGAATCAGAGCTATGCATGACGAAAAAACGTGCCATTCTCAAAAAGTAAAGAATAAAACACAGATGATCCGTCGTTCAAAAATCAGAAAAATTGATTCTGTACATTTTTATAAGTTTTTTATCAGGGTGTTGACTTAACCGGGAAATTGGGAAAGATCGGGAATTCTATTGACCATGAGAAAACTGGGAAATGATCAAGAATTTAATTAAAAATCTGAGAGTTTGAAGAGTTCTCAATGTTGCCGCTTGAAAATTCAAAAATAAGAATTTATCATTCTTCAGTTTAAAACTGTGTTTAAAATTCCTACTTTTTTTAGTGGCACTTTTATTAGCACCTGAAAGAGTTGCGAACGCGATTAAAGGGGTTGCAATCGTTTAATCCTTGTCGAACTGATCAATTTATTTGATATTGTGATATAGTTATAGCCCTGTTCATAGGTGTTAGGGGCCTTCTAAAAATTTGGTTCGTAACAGATGCATCGGCAATGATTGAAGGGAAGGGTGGGGGTGTATCGGTGGGGGTGCCTTACACTCCTTCAATGCCTTCAGAGCTTCAGAGCCCAGAGGTCCACACTCCACTTGTTTCGCTTGGGATTTCGTAGTCACTCGAGAACGCGTTACCGTCGAGGCAACATCGAAAACACTCTTTCCTTTCTCTATCTAAATAATCTCAATAAAAAAGACAAACCTTGGAAGTCTGAATAGATAAACAATCAAATAAAATATTTAAAAAGACTCGCCACTAGTGTATCCACTAAATAATATTAAATACGCTGAACAACTCAAGGGACTTCCTATCCAGAGGAATTCTGTAAATTAAAAGAAAGTTAAACCCATGATATTGTTTTCCTCTCAGAATTTGCAAATCATACTTTGCAATTAATTAAAACTGAGATTGGTTCATAAGTTTATCTCATTTGTTATCAGAAGAGAACATTTTAATCATTCGGCACGCGATTTAAGTGTCAGGGAACTCGGAATTTCGAATAGTGATGTTCGCGAGCAAAAGGAAAGAATCTTCGATCGTGTGAGTGACCTGTGAAGTGATATCATTTTTTTGACTCGTGTGATTTAACATATCTTTCGAGATGACGGAATCTTTGACAAGAGAAGTGGATGCCCACATCGTGACCCTTTTATCGAAACTTTCGGCTCTTCGGGAGAACAATGCCGACACAGTTGTTGATAGAAAACCTCCGATCTCAATCGAGGCAAGAAGTTTAGAACTTTGGAGGGCTGTTGCCGTTGAGTGCTTTGCAACTTTCCTTTTTAGTTTGCTGGTTTCCGGTGCCACAATTGCTTCCTCTTCTTTTGGTAGCGGTTTATCACTACTTTCAACAGCCATTGCTGCCGGATTTGGAATTGCGACTATTTCCCTCATTTTTGGACATATCAGTGGTGAGATTTTAATTTCAATTTGTTTATTCATTGAATTAAGTAGGGGAGAGTGGAGTAAACTAATATAAAAACCCTAAATGGTTTCATTTTAATGGTAATCTTACTCATCAGGATTTACGGTTTACTTGTATATTGTGTATAACAGTAAAATTTTAGGATTTGCAGGTACAAGTTCTTGGAATGGTTCGGTATAGCAATCCCTAAAGTGTATTTATACCTGTAAATGCAGAAAAGTCCAGATCTCCAGAGGAACTTTACGTGCCACCTGAAGCTTTTCTCTTCTTTTCTTTTTTGCTTCCTTATTTTCATTCTTTTTAGGGAGGCCTGTCCAGCGAGGGAGGGTATCCTCTCAAACCAGATGTTGAATTTTTCCCACTCTGCACTTTCTCCCTGGTGGAAACGATACATCTGGATTTGGAGGAGATCGCTAGTAATTTACTAGAAATTCCCTAAAATTTTTCCTCGCTGGACAGGCCTGCTTTTAGGGGTTGTCCAGATTCAATCCACTGTAAACTAATGTCACATTTCATTTCAAGAAACACAATTTGGAAGCATAAAAATGTGAATACATCATATTTTAAAGTGAAACCTATAATTTAAATTATTCTATAAATTCGAAGAGAGCTATAGTATCTTTTGATGTTTTAATTCCTAAAGAATTTAAGTTATGCTTTTTCTTCAGTAAGATTTACTATTATTAAAAAGCAAATCATAATTAATTAACTTATTGAAGATTAAAATTGAACAATCAGTTGCAGATAATAATACATAGTAATTTTTATTAGATTTTTAAAAAAAAGTTGCAATCCTAGTGCTCTTTCTCTGAGACATTCTACTAAAATAAAATAAAAAGATCTTTCTTGCAACGAGGATGTATTGTGGTATCTACTGTAGTATCGTTTGCGGTGAGCCCTCATGGTTTCTCTCGATTGGCTTGTTAACTGATTGTTACGTATGATGTATATATATATATACATATAAGTTCGAGTTGTTCTTATGGTATGCACTGTCACACTATTCTCTTGTTATGCCTATTAAAGCTCTCTGCGTTTGATCCTATGAAATTTTAAATAGTCATCCACGCTGTCTAGAAATGCATTCAAAACAATAATTGAGAGGACAATTAACTCGAATGAGTAAATTTCCTTTTCCATGAGAAATAACTCTTATTAAAACTGTCTCTTTAAAATTAAAGTACCTATTCAATTTAATGTTTAAATATGACTAGCAATTATTCTGCAATTATGATTTGCGTGCAATTAATTTCTCTTTTTTCACATTCTATAGATATTATTTTCAGATCGAATTTATAATTTTAGAACCACTTGAAAAGCAGGAAACTTAGGAGAACTGATCCTGTCACCTCGAAATTACTTGAATTTGAAAAGCAACAGGTTTCTAACAAGTTCCTATTTATTGCAGGGGGACACGTAAATCCTGCGGTGTCAGTGTCGTTTGCTTTGTCCAACAGAATATCAGGACTCAGAGCTGCTCTTTACATTGCAGCGCAATGTGGTGGCGGAATAGCAGGAGCTGCAATGATCTATGGGTAAGTCTATT
>JAUEJJ010000013.1:19191362-19204886 GCA_032164275.1 Synergus coniferae | reverse complement strand
TTCTTCAAGATTTTAGAGTTTTAGCGAATCCAGGGCAATCACATGTCAGGGAAGTCAGGGAAATGCCAGGGAAAAAAATTTCAGGGAAATTAAAAAATTGAATCTTGTACCCTGGAATGAATCAGCATCTTTGCATTCCAAAGGTTACTTGAAATAGAAAAAATTTAAACTGACTGTCCTCTTGAAGAATCAGTATACCATACATTTCAGTTTCAAACGATGAAAAATTTCAGAGAGTTGTAGACTTTTATGGCTTAATGTCCCTTTTATCAGCTTCTAAAATATCTTGAAGATAAAATGTAGAGAGATTTAGGGAGAGAGAGCTCAGGGGACTGAATATCATATAGTGGATCTTCTTAATGTTAGACCTGACGTTTACGATCTGGAGTATGTAGTACTTAAGTGCCTAAGTGACTCTAGAGGGAAACAATTTTTTTATAGCCCTAGACAATTTTTCAGTAAAGCTGGCTAGAAAGTAATTTTCTCGACTACATAGTTACGTCTTAAAACTTTTCATATTGAAGAGTTTTAATTGAGGCATTTAAATTGAAAGTTATTACAAAATTATAATGAAATGGAATAAAGCGTACATAAAAAGAGATCTTTTAATTTTAATCAATTAAAATCCCAAAAGGGTTGAAAGTCGTAACTTCTCAGCCCCTTTGAATCAACCCTAGAACAATATATTTTTCACGGATAGTTTGATCTGGATCCTTCTTCTAACATTAGATTGCGATTTATCTGTGAGTTGTTTTGTGGTCCCTATTGCGGTTGTGGGGAAAAAGGGCCAAATAAAATGAAATGATCCACAGGAAGAAGCCAAAGAACAATAGTAACTCACACCCTCTTGGAAAACTTGGGCGGCGCGTGTTTTACACATGCGGTTGCCACTTGGCGAAGAGAATAACAGATGCAAGTCCTTTTTTATAGGAAGGAACGGATGGGTGGAGGGTGTCATCCCAGGAGACTTTTCTCCTGGGGTCATCCAGTTAACTAGAGTATTGTTCGATTATTATTTCGGTACATATCGCGCACTTGTTACCTCTTTGTAGGGTCATATGGTATATTACCCAATAGCTGGTTACCTACCAATAAAACTCATAAAGATCTAAATTCTATGATAGGATCTATTCGTTTATTTTTTCAGAAAAATAATTTTAAAACGTGAACTAGTAATCATTTAAAACCTCATAAACATGTCTCTTTTTTTCTTCTCGTCCCAAGTCAGTGACCTTCCTCCGTAGATTCTGAACTCAGATGACCATGTAGGTTCCACAGATTTTATAGGACTATATAGGTATTGACAGGACCCTAAAATTGACTACTATACTTAAATTCTTTGATCGAATTTGGGGTCGTGAGTCACAAGCTAAGCAGCTTTCCCCGTAGACTCGAAAGGAGCAAAACGAGCAGAAGACATAGTTTGTTTTGAAAAGTAAATCAACCGTGATTGCAGATTGCATTGATTTTTCCAGGTTTTGAGACTTTTGAGGGGAAAGATCCACTATTTGAAACTAAAGCATCTGTATAGTAAAATGTATAAGTAGTTATTTGTCAAAGTGGGTTTATGAGGTTTATGTTTATGGGGTTGCCACCACGAATTGAGGAAACAGCTGTGAGGAAGCAGGTGGGTTCTGACGTCAGGAGGACACGAGGGAGGACACACGCAGCTCGCGTGGCTAACCGGATGTTCATGAGGATCCGCTTCTCGCTTCGATTCTTGCCCCAAAGGCATTTCAAAAAAGAAGCTCTGGATCTAGGCTTTGTTATACCTGATGGTGAAACATAATGCCTCATAATCGACAGGATGTTGAACCAATTTTTTTTCTTTTTATTATCAAATTCTCTTCCAAGTTTCCATTTTTTATTCTTCAGAATATATCCTATTGAATTTCGATTGAATTTACGACACGGGCATTCCAAAAGTTTTCTACTCAGACGGAATTCGAGACTAAAATGTTGGAAAGTATCTTGAGAGGTAAAATCGCGACGATAAGCAATATCTTGCCGTCAAAGCTCTTGAATATGAAGGCTTAAGCCGCGCATTCAGGTTCGCACCGTTGACCTGCTTGGATTCAAATACATCGGCTATTTCCCTCAGCTTTAACGAAATTCATGTCAAGTGAATGCACTCGAAAAGAGTCGCACTTTTTTCTAAACCGCGGGCTTAGATCGATTTTGAAATATCGTTCATCGGAGTCCTAGATTTGAAACATATAAAAGGGCAGACATATTTCTATTCGTCAGGAATAAAATAATGCTGCTAGAAAATTGTAATTTATTCCAAAAGAATCTTTGTAATTGAATTTTCTTTCTCGTCTCGGAGGGATGACTCACTCATGATTGCTCGTCCCTTAACGGTTCCTCGAAATTCGATTTACCCTCCTACAAAACAGACGTAGGAGAATTTTGTCTGACTGCTCTCAATCGAGAAGGCCAGGTGGGTCAGGTAGCTCGGATCGTACAAAAATTTTACCTGCGAAGAACACCTTTTACCCAAACACAAAGTTCCAACTCCGAAAACGTGCCAGTTGGAGAATTCTCCTTGCAATTTTGCCCCTACAACATCCTACGTATTTTCATGCAACGTTATTTCAGGCTTTAGAAAATTCCCTCAACCACTGAGAGAGGGCCCAAGCCAAGTTCCTCATCTGGCAGTAAAAATACATTTCGCCCCCAAAAAACAAAAAAACCGAACATGTCAACTCTGTCTTAAATCTTCCCTAATTAATGCCAGATTTCCGTCTTACCAAATCGGAAATTAGCTTCTCATAAAACGATTTATCTTCCAATTTATTTTTATACTCTTAAATGACTTTTATAGATAGACTCTTTTTTAAAATTGGACTCTTTTGTAACTAAGAAAGGACTTTGATTCCGTATTTGTGAATTTCTAGGAAATCTCGGATCAGTGGTCTTGCAGAGACTTTACTTCAAAATACGAATGCATTGAGATAGAAAATATGTTTGCTTCAATTGAGAATTCAAGAGGAAAGCTACTCTTTTGCGGTAGAAAAAAAAACATCTATTGATATTATAGAGAAGCCATGATCAGTAGATTGAGCATGGAAAATAAAAAGAAGTGTCTGTTGAAAAGGGACTGGTTTGGGTTAGGTTTTAGGTAGACGAACCAGGACACCAACAGATGGTCGCAACCACGTGTTCGTTCTTAAGAACCTTCCACCCGGTCTCAATGTACTATACATATAAGTCTATATGTCTGTAGGTATATGTATAGGGTGGCCTGATTGGACACACGCGCACTTTTAAGTTCTCAAAATAATGCCGCCTTTTGTCCCGAAAGTTTGCTTACCCTTGACACTCGGCCGAATGCAAATCCATGTGCGAAAAGATTCCTTTTCCCTGCTTCAAAATGACTAATGCGATCAGCCTTAAATTCTTGAAGCTACAATTGAAGCATTTCTCTTTGTTGCTTTTTATCCCTTTCGTATTACCTTATGCAGAAGGAGGTATCCAAATTTATAATTCCAAATTTTATAGCTTCATCCACTCATTTTATAGATTTTAGTTTCAATTTGATCATTTCATTTAATCAGGGAAATTTCAGGGAAAAGAAAATTTAGCAGACTTTAGAAGCTATCCAAGGATCTTAAAGAATTATAAAACATTTTCTGGCATTCTTTGAGATTCTCTGGGTTTCTAATGATTTCAAGATTTTCAATAATGTTAAAGGATTTTACGAGATTTCAAGGGTTTTAAAGGGATTACAAGAATCTTGTGGCCACCCTGAAAAAGAATCGCGATTGTTTAAAAGATTGCAGTTTCAAATGATAAGTTGAACCTCTAATTCGAAATTGTTTAATGATAATAAATCTGAACTCTGAACTAAAGAATCGAAAGTGCCTATCCCAATATAAAATTACGTCATATTCTGGAATCGATTTTGGTACGTCCCTTGGCTTTTGTCCTGACCTTTCACAAGGAATCTGCTAATTTAGATACGCCAGAATCGAAGCTAGGGAGAGAATAATAAAAATAGAGGTAATGTGTTGACTAGATGTCTGGAAATGAGATCGATTTTTATGTAGGTACGTGACTACGTGTCTTTAAATCCACACTTACAAGAAGCAAGGTATGTAGTCGCTTCTGGTGTGTACTCTTATACATTCTGTATCGGAAATTTTTTTCTCGTCGTCGTTTCATGGATAAGATAGTATTGTGTGCTCTTTTGAGTCTGTGGAGTTGTGTAGTTTGATGTCTTCGATGTTCGGACATAAAACATCTGCCGACTGTGTAGACTGCAGACTGTAAAGTAGACCCCTCGACGAACCCCCGAAAAGAATCATTTATGGGGTTCCTGAAGGTCCTTTGTGAAGACGACTTACGTGGATCGAAAGGACGAGGAAGATTCCTTTTGTACAACATGTGGCTGGCACGTGTTTCCTCGGGGAAAGGCATATTCTACGATTTATATTTTATAGGATCTCTATAGGTATAGGCCATAGGGAATCAGGACGGTCTTTGGGCAGCTGCTGAGCTGCTAGGTAGGATCATTCGTTCATGGGGTCAATAGGCATTTTTTCGGTTTCGATACTAGAATGCTAGATCGCCAGTGGCCTACCCTCCCAATATTTGCTACGGTGTAACGATCCATGCCTCGATTCTGGATTCTCTTGTCGATTCTAGATTTAGATTTTTTCTTGGAAATATTATGTATTTGAATTGCGAGATTTACAGCCTGAGACACAGTTTCATCATAAAAAATTTACAGTACTGAATCAAATTAATAGTATTCACATTTTTAAAAGTATTTTGCATCTTCAATGTTGAAAAGTTTCAAGAATTAAAAATGAACAATGTATTTTAATTTAACATTAAATAAGTCTTTTAGAAAACTCTCTTAACGATTTATCTACTCTGAGGAAAAATTCTCGGGAATTAATAAATATAATGTTAAATCTGCTGTAGAATTATAACCTGCTCATTCAAGAGCAGGTTATAATATTATATTTAAGCTTTAATTTTCATGAATGTCCAGTATCTATGATATAAATTAATTAAAAGTACAAAATAATAACGAGTAATTTTTAATTCGAAATTGAGAACTTTTGATAAAATTTATATAAAGGCTTTGTCAAAATAAAATACGAGGGTTGCAAAAAGATCTAGATTTTCAGATTCAGGCAGAGGAGTTTTTATTCCTGCGCACTTCCTGCCAATGTTTTTCTTCAGGTCTCTTTTCCATTCACGGAAGAAGACTAGAATTTTGATCCAACATCCAGCCTCCCACAATTCGAGCGGGTACCAAAAGAATTCCTGTGTATTTTGTATTGTGAGACTCAGGGCTCTGCTCTCGGGTTCTGCTTGGATCGACCTTATATTCCAACAACCACCTTATACGCAGGAAATTGCTCGGTTCTGGTTTTATTTAGTTCCCTTCGTCTCGAGTCTTCACGTCTTGAACTTCTCCGCGTGTGAGATATAATACAAGATGCGGGATGCGAGGAAGGCAAAAACCATTAAAAATGAAGACAGTCAGAAACAACAGAAAAAGCGTTAACAGGCTGATCATCTGTTTTATTTTCTGAAATGATGTGAAATTATTTTCAGAATAATTAAAAAATATATGGTTCTTGTAAAATTAGCAGATCCTCTCGAAAAAAAAGTGGTGTAAGGAAATGTCTTGAAAATCTTACACAGATTGTTGTTGCAAACCTGATTGACTTTTGAATGACTCGAAATTTTAAGCAAGAAAACAAAATAATAAGTAGAAGCAAATGTAGAGGGAGTTTGAACTCTGTGAGTCTGAATCGCAAAGAAACAGAGAAGGAAGGGTCGAATAACATGCGAGAGTTCCCACAATGATTCGGACTCGCTTGCACTTTGACCCCAAATTTCTCAGAGCAAACTTTATAATGGGGCATATTAGCTCGACTTTGACGATTAAACCGCCTCGGTCGATTTTACACGCGTGTCACATGTGCACTTTTATTCTACGGGGTTCGGACCTACTGGATCTGATACGTGGGACTCGGTTTGCCGGACTTTTCAAGCAAGGGGATGCTGGCCTTTATGATAGACGGGAAATGCACCACATCAAAATGAGAAGGGGGTATCAATAGCTCGTTAAACACGATCAAGGGGATGCCACTCGAATCGAAATTTATTTAAAATGTATCGCCCACAAGGGGCTTGCCCCCTCGCATGTGAATCGCGAAAATGGGGCACAGGTTGCGCTCTCGAGTCAAGTGTACGGAAGATTAAATCCACCCTGAGAGCTTTCAAACTTTCAATCCGCAGTTTTTTTATTCAATCGTATTTCATAATTTATCAAACTCCAAGGTTTGAAATGATTAACTCCAGACTAAAGTCACGACACCGAGTTCGTAGATGAAGTAAAAAAAATGATTCTCCCCTCTCAGATTCGATTACACGAAATTGAAAGACCCCTAAAAGTTTCTCGAAAGTGGGCTAATCGACTGGCACACATAGGAGGGAAAATGAGATTAATTGTATTTGATCCGTGTCGGATAGAGAATTTTTTCATCCTGAGAATCACCTGAGCAAAGGCATCAAGCGCGACGATCTGTCGCATAATAGCCGATGACGTGCAACGTGCATGCAAAACCAAACACGATTAATCTCGCTTTAAACGCTACTTTGGGGTTCGAACAAAGTCTCCACTCAGTAACACGAACTCTCTTCTGTCCCTGCTTCGTTCATGCAAATTAAGATCCTCTTGAAAACCACTCTGGCATTGATGAAATCAGAAATGCAGATCACGATCAACACAACTCCCATCCCTGAAATCAATAAGACTCATAAATAAAAAAACCACCCTGCTTTTGTCCTATGTCCTTTTTATAAATCAAAACCAAAATCCCATGATAAGCGGATTTCACTTTCCCGGAAAAAGGGACTAAATACTGTAAATCCTCTAATTCTTTTCCCATGAGATTGCACAAAACTTCCGTCCCACACGTAGCAAAAAAAAAAAATAAACCGGGGGGATTTTTTTTCGATTCTGGGTAAAAGTGTATGGTTGTATACATAAGGGGAGTGAATTTTACGACTTATTTCGTCACCGTGTGTTCCCTGTTATGTGTTCACTTTTCAGCATCCCCGTGCACGTGATACTTGAGAAATATCAACAAGACCAACTTGCCCTTGATATATACGCACACTATGTACTGTCACGGGGGCAATAAACGGGGCTTTTTCGTTTCAAGTTCACTGATATTATCCCACGGTCTCTTTCTCTTATAGGTATTTATATACCCAGTACTTGTGTTTTTTAAATTCAGCTTTCAGGGTTGGCTATTTTTTCAACTAGTTGATATAATTTTAGACAGGTGGGGACTTACTATCACCCC
This sequence comes from Synergus coniferae, assembly GCA_032164275.1. NCBI lineage: Eukaryota > Metazoa > Arthropoda > Insecta > Hymenoptera > Cynipidae > Synergus > Synergus coniferae. The sequence continues at coordinate 19,197,552 of JAUEJJ010000013.1, read as the reverse complement.
TCCCCCTTACATAGGGGTCACCCCAACGTTGGGGACGTTGGGGTGATCCCTATGTGTAAGCCTTTCGAGATGTTGCGGTTGAGAGAGTTTATATGACTACATTAACGTGAATCATTTCTCTCTGATTATTAAATTGATTCAAGGTCTAGAACACAACGTTTTAGATTCTTATTTTAATATAATTGAATCCGAATTCATTCAATGCCTTGAATAATTCAATATAGAAATTCGATAACGTTTGGCGATGAGTGTAAATATATTTACGATATGAAAGTAGAGTAGGGCGGTTAGCAGAGCATAAAGTCAATTTTTATTATTGAATCCCAGTTCTAAATTATTCAAATTCAAACGCAATATACATGAAGAAGGTAATTTAATGAATTATAATATAATAACGATAAACCACATTGCATTAAACTAAACATTATATTAATCCCACAAGCAGACCTTAAAAGCATTTTGATCCTATGCAGTAATTTAAAATATTTTAAAATATTTCAAATGTTAAAACTTCCATGCAACTTCATTTTGTTAAAATCAACATTAAAAATAAATATTATCAAATAAATATTCATTTCAAGAGCCCACAGCATTTACATGGGAAAAAAGGTCTCGGTCGGTGTGGCTAACAATGATTTATCTTGTAGTCCGATTATGGCAGGATTTTTTTGTGCGATCTCCTTTCAGTTTAAAAAAACCAATTAAACAACTTCATATTTTCCCAATCACCGATCGGTCTAAAAACCTCGAATTGCAGAGTAAAAACTGAATAAAGTTGACGTGAAATAAAATTTATTTGATTTAATAAAACTGTCCTCTGGGTGCGATATCGATCTGCCTTGGTTTATTATTCGAAGTATAAACTCGGCGGATCTCGGTGCCAAAACTGGGTTGTAAATTAGCCTGAGTATTTGGGCATTTATATGAGAACTCGGAGGGTTGATAGAGAGGTGGCCTCTCTCTGACCCCGTATGATTATATGGGCTGAGAAAATTGGCGCGTTTTTGTTCGAGGGAGGTGTGTCGGTGCACCAGCTAATATAAACATCACACCACAGGGACCGACTTACCCCGGGGGGTTTTGTTCGCTTCGCCACTCTCTTTACACTTTGAATGGAAAAATCATCGTATATTATTGTGGTCTTGTAACTCGTACTTTTCCTCTCCTCTTTGGCTCGTATCTACTTTCCATAAGGCAACCATATGCGAGCATTTTTAAATCAGATCGATATACTTTTTTTTGGGTCCTCAACCCACAGAAAAACTCGAGGGGTGCTCGATTAAGCGGTCTCTTTAATCTTATATTATAAGCCCACAATCGCGTTTTTTGCTTTGCACTTGTTTCTCTTTTATTTGGCAGGCTCTTTTTTTTTTAAGAGGAAGATTTTGTTGTTAATTTTGTATCTTAAAATATTGTTCTCTATTTTTAATTATGATTATATTTTATTTCAGAGTAACAATGCCTTCTGGAACGCAGATGATTCCCTTTACTGGAAATGGAAGATTAGCTGGACCGATAGAAAAACTTCTACTCGAATTAGCTCTCTCGATTTTAATTGTTCTGGCCCACTTCACCGCAGACTTGAGCAAGAATTTACCATCATCCATATCGATGAAAGCTACTGCAGTTTTGGCAGTAGCCTACACCTCAGCGACTCTAGTTTATGTAATTATCATTTTTAATTTTTATGCACATTTAATAGATATTTTTAAAAAATCATTAAAAATTAAACATAAAAATGTCCAGAAGTGATAAGAATTAAACTGAGGCATTGATTGTCGAGTAACAAGTGAAAAGACAAGTACTTTCAATCTCGTGAATAACAAATTTAAATTTGAATGTCAATTATCGTGCAGAAAGGAGCGAATAAAAATGTCGATTGTGAATGAAATTTAATAATAAATATAATAAAATGGTCTGCGCTCTAAGGGACGTTCAGAATATTCAAAGGGTTTATTCTTTTTCGAATTGAGTATGCAATCTTAAAATAAAGCTTTGTGTAAGTAAAGAATATATAAATACATACGAGAATTCCTTCGTGCTTGTTTCAAAAGAGCACCTGCCATCAAACAGGATTCGCTTCTGGTCCACCTGCTCTGGCTTCACGCGTATAATGGCCTTCTAAAAAAAAAAGAAATAAAAAATTATCAGCTCGGCGACATCGATGGCGATTTTCAATTTTCTTTAAAAATCAAAAATTATATTGGGAAAGAAATGTTGATTTACATTTAATGAAGATAAAACTTTCAAATAAGTGAAATCATTATATTGTCCTTGTTGAAAGATTTTATCTCAATTTAAAGATTGAAATTGTTCACTTTTGAATTCAAAGGAAATTTTAGTTAAAATTTGTCGGAGTAAAATGAATATCCATAAACTGGTGAAGTTTACTCTCTCTCCTTCTTTTATGTTAACTTGTTTCGCTATTTGCTTTTCTAAGTAGAAATTTATTGAGAGAGTAGTTACAGAATAGAAGAAATATTACGTACAAATTTAGTTGAAGTATTTTGGCACTTTGACAATAAAGTCTGGAGAAACTCAGTACATAGTTTCTAGCTAGCCGGAAACTGTCCCTTGCTATGCCAAAAATAGAATTCACTTTACTAAGAACTTCTCAGTTTTCACGAAAATGATTATCTCATACTCTTGGCATTTGGACTTTATTGTTCAAATCGTATATTTAAAACCATCCCGCACTAAATAATATTTTAAAAATAGTTTCAAGATCAATTTTTATAGAAATTTCCGGGCATTTGAATATTAAAACGAAATGAAAATCTGCAGGTAGAAAAGAATTTTAAAACTTTAAAGTTACAAATTTTTAAAATTATAATCTTCACATTATTTCAATCTAGTAAATGAAATTCTTGTTCTTCCTCAAATATTAATGAAATCCTTTTCATTACAGAATCCGTACTTGAATCCATCACGAGCTCTTGGACCAGCCTTTGTAATGAATCGCTGGGACTCCCACTGGGTATACTGGGTCGGCCCGATAGCAGGTGGTTTGATCGCAGCTCTTCTCCACGTGTATGTCCTCAGCCCGAAGCGATCCAGAGACTCTCGAGAGATAGACGACGGCGATAACTCCTCGATGAGATCAGAGGAGGACACTTACGACGACCTAGACAAACCCGTTGGTCCCAAGTTCTCCGGAGCCTATGCCACTTATCGACCTGTCGCCGGTGCGTCAATTTACAGTGCTCCACCAACAGCCCTCGAACGTGTAGAATCCATATACGGTGGCACGAAATCCCTCTACTGCAAATCCCCTCCCTTGACCAGGGCTAATTTGAACAGATCTCAAAGTGTTTACGCGAAATCCACATCAGGAACCAGAGATGGCCTCATTCTTCCGAAACCTGGACCACTGGTACCCACTCAGAGCCTCTACCCAATCAGAATTGGAACCCACGCCTCCCAGAGCCTCATCAACAGAGAATCAACTCATCATCATCAACCTTCCCAAACTTCTCAAACCGCAGCTCCAAGTCAATCTCAGAATCACAACAGCACCAATCAAAACATGCAGAACCAACTACAGCAATGCACCCAGAATATTTATGGTGTCAGGGGAATCTCGACGAGTCTCAGCACTCGAGAAAATGGAATTTATGGAGTCTCTACCGGGTCTAGTATTTATGGAAGAGCCCCAGCTCCTCCACCAGAGAGGCAAAATTCTCAGACAAATGGTCCGAGCCAGTCATCAACACCTCAGAATCCGAGTCAGAATCATCAGGCACACCAGAATGGGCCTTTGAACACGAGTTCAGAGAGTGGAAGCAATCCTAGAAGACCTGAGAGCATGTATGGACATGGTGCGAGACGCAGTGATGATTCTGCTTATGGTAGCTACCAGAGTTCAAATAGGGGAACTTATGGAAAGGCTCCTGGACCTCCTTTGCCCAACGGTCCCCCATGTCCTCCTCAGTATAGAGATGGAAGGCCAAGTCCTGCTGGACCTCTTCAGCAAAATCAAACCCAGCAGAGCAATTTCCCGAGGAATTCACCCAATCCACAGTACTGATGTCACCAGCATCGCGAGAAGCGATCGAATCGGGGAAAGAAACCAGAACTCTTTTTCTAAAAATCTAAATTGATTTTTGTGAGGAATCGGTTGTTGTACAGTGAGACTGCATTTATGGTTAGAGAGTAGGAAATCCGGGATGAGTTGCGGACTCAAGAATCTACTGAAATTTTCTCCTAAAAAGAAGTCAAAGAAAAAAAGAATCCAAAGAAGTGATTCCTGATTTCCTAACCTGGTGATTGTAAAATAAAAAACAGAAACAGTATTTGGATGTGAATACTGATTCTTGTTTGTGTTTTTACAAATCCATTTTCTACGTATGGTACGTTTTGTATATGTGTTTTTCCCTTAGACTACAAAACACTGCCATAATCGACAATAGGAATTTGTTAATATACAAAGTATCTATTATATCTAATAACAATGTTTTTAGATACAAGTAACTTTATGTTGTCGATATTAGTGCATTATTTTGAGAGAAGGCAGCTTTTTTGTTAAGCAGTCGGTTCAATCATTTAATATATATGACTGTATAGAGAAGAAGCTAAATACTAGAAAATTGTTTATAAGGTCAATTATATACTTTCTAGGTTCAGTTTTTTAAGTTATTCATTTTTGTAATTATATTCTATGCATTTCATCGATATATTCTTCAACAGTGGTCACCTTCTTCTTAGATTTTCTTTTAATAGAGACTAGAGTTTATTCTTCTCTATGAAGAACTTCCGAAATTTCATTCTTGAAAATTTTTTTATAAGAGATATAATAAGATCCAGCCACCAAGTGCTGAGTATTTTGTACATATTATTTGTATTTATTATTGTATACTTAGGCATAGGTCAATATTTGTTATATAGATGTACGTGAGAATATTCCAAAAATGGAAAATAAAAATTGAGTAAATTCAAATGATTAATTGTTTATTTATATATATATAATAAAATAAAATGATATATAGGTACCTTTTTAATTTAGCACGGACATAAACAATTTAAGTTTAATGAACCCTTGCCTTCATGAGATTAATTCGCAAACTCCGGTCGGAATTATTCAAATTCGGAAAAGTTCATTGACCTACAAGGTGCGGCGCATGAAGGTTATAATACTCCAGTTCGAGAGTATTCCAGTGTTCTAAATATTAAAAAAAAAAAAACTCTTTTCTTAAAAACATAAATCCTACATCCTAAAAATAACATTGTTCATAATTTTTTGCTAACTGAACGAATATAGATTAACATTTTTACCAACATATTGTTACTTTATTAAAGCGTCAAATTTCAAATAAAGAACTTCTCATATATTTATTTCAACAGAGAAATTTTTTAGACAGCAATTCTAATTCTAATATAAAATAATTTAGTTTTTATTACAAATTATTTTGAGGTTATGTTTTACCTGGAAAATCTGTAAAACTGCTGGAAAGTGAAATTTAAAATAAATTGGTGAATTAAAATCTAACATAATTTAATTCGATCCCTCTCTCGATGATTAAACCTGATTAAACGAAAACCAAAAACTAATTATTCGATACCAAAAATATTTTAAGCTGATTTCTTATGCATAGGATATGACAAATGAGATGCATCCATACAAATAGACTAAACGATATATATATATATATATATATATATATATATGTACATATATAAACTATAAACAAGAGTTTTAGCGCTCCTTTCTGTGTACTATACCTGACTATACGTACTATCACTCTGGTACTATATAGTAAAATTACCATTGATTGGTAATAGAATCATAGTTTAAATGTCATCGAGGGGTTAGGGGGGGCTCGCGGGGAAGGGTTGCCGATTTTCGATGGTGTCGAATTTACAATCACTGGTGTGTACTACAGGCCAATCTGGCCAATACGAATACAGCCATACACTGTCCGTCTAAAGAGAAGGAGAGTCATCTGTTATCATCCATCCTCGTTCCTCTTATCCCTACTCACTCAAGAGAGATCAGAGTGGGGATCGGAATACACAAAAATCTCAAAAATCTTAATCTCTCAAATCTTAATTTCTCCCAAAACTTAACTATTTAATCTCAAAAATCTTAACTGCAAATCACTCGTATCTTAACTTATTCAACTGCGCATGCGTTGAGCTCTCGACATCTGATTGGTTATTATGCGCGCGTAGTTTGAAATTCTAAAAATACGTA
>JAUEJJ010000013.1:19147829-19176940 GCA_032164275.1 Synergus coniferae | reverse complement strand
ACAGATCATATAAGAAATATAGGAAAGTTCCTTGAGAAAAAAAGATATGTATTTAAGCAAATATCCTATTATCTAGATACATACTTTGAGGAGGCTGTGACTATGCAGACTATGAGGCTCTATGCCACAGATTAAATATTTTACAAATTCATGAAGGGCACGTACTTATCGCTATAGTCGATAAAACAAACAGTTTCAAACGAAGTGTTCGGAATTAGATAATAATTTGAACTTAAACGTTGAAATTATTTTTTAAATCATCGTTTATTTTACAGTAAATGGACTGACGAGGAAATTGAGATGCTGCGTCACTCGGTAAAGAACTTTAGTGAAGATTTGAACAAAATTAGCGAACACATCAAAAGCAGAACCGTGTAAGTCGGCAAGTCCTTATCGAGAAAACGGCTATTACTCAGTTTCTTTGTCAGCCAAAGATTTTTTCTGACAGTAGTCTTTTGTAATTTCAGTTCCCAGATAAGAACCACGTTAAAAAAGAAGGCATTTGAAGAGGCAGGAGTTCCTATTAGGCAACAGCAAATTTTACAACCTCAACAGCAGGTGAACGCCCAACAGCAGCAGCAGGTTTTGAAAAAGGATCAAACTTCTACAAATCAAGGATTAATGGGAAAATCGGCAGAGGTCACTTTGAATATGTTAAACGCACCGGAATCCGAAGTCGACGTTGAAGGACTCCCAGAGGAGTGCCAGGTCAAACTTGAATTCGAGGGTGCGACGGAGGAAGTTGCTTCGTAATACAAAAGGCATAGTCGTTTAAATTGGCTTTATTATATCTTTAAGATTAGGTTGATAATTTATTATCTTTAAATCCTCTGTTTTTGACTCGAGTCAATAATTTTGTAATAAATATGAGATTATGAATTTACGCAGTTTATTCATTTTAATCAGTTCTTTTAAATTTCAGTACCTAAAATGCCATGCATCTGAATGCAGTAGACAAGAAAGAAAAAATCTTTCATTTGTTGAAACGTCCGCTCTAAAGTTTGGTTTTTAGTTTATAACAATTGAACCGAATATTTAATTCAGTTTTGGTTTGGTTTTAATCCCTGATTATTTTATTGGGAGCTTGGAGAAATTTCAAAACTAAATTTTCCCTCTGAAAACAGCTTCGGCTATGCGCATGCGCATGGAATGTTGTGTATGCGAGTTATTTGTGGGGGAGTTGGATTGAGAGGGGAGGTACCAACATCATTGTTTTCAGACTTGGAGTTGGAACTTGGAGAAGCTGGACTGCTCTCAAGTGACAGATGACATTTTGTTCTTATTTGTTCTAATATTTAATCAATTATCCTCAAACGTTTAGCTTACGTTACCGAATTGAATCTTATTATAAGCAGTGTATACAAGTATAAAAAAAATCAGGAACCATCAGGAATGCTATAAACAGATGTGTAATGAAGTGCACAGTGAGCTTGAAAAGAATTGTGCGACGGATGTGTGGACGACCATATATCTTTTATAGATAACAAAGGATCACTTAAATAGAAACATTATGGAGGGTGGAATAATGGAGAACCCAGAATCAATCACAGGAAGCTCATCAGACGATTTAGGGGAATCAGGATGCTGCAGCCCAAAGAAATTTCCGTTCAGACTATCTGGACTTATATTTATGTGTTTGATTGGTTTTGGTAAGAAATCACATTAAGGAAATCAATAATCACATAAGAGTTTCTTCCGCTATAAGCTTTATTAACAACAGTTTGGAATTTATAAGAAAAATTTATCGTGCCTCTGTTTAAATATTGTATAACAAACTTGAGTTATGATATTTTTGTTTTCAGTTTTTGTATTTGATATATAATGATTTTCCCGTTTGGATATTTTTTTTTTTTTATAACCAGCAGCTGTATTACTCATGCACGTATTTAGGATTCAATACGCAATTATTAGTCGATAAACTATTTTTTTTACTCGATTGGAATTTTATCTGGCTAAGCGGAAAAGTAATAGGCTTTACATTGAAAACTAACAATATTCTTTTTTTTTTTTAAATATTTTATATCTAAATTTAGACTCATGGATAAGTATTCCAACTAATTATTACATTTATTCGTTGCGTATTTTAAAACTCTACTTGTTTGAACTGATTTGAAATTGTACATTTTTTTGGAGCACATTACAATTACAAGATATATGGGATTCAAAGATTCAATCCCTTTATGTTAAATTTTATCTATCTATGTCACTATTTTTACGCATGTGGTGAATGTAGATATATAGTAGAATATCAATATAAAATTTAATTTTTGCCGATAAGCTCTCTCTCTCTGTATATCCAGTAACAATTGAAGAGATGATCAATTTGTCAAAATTGACAATTTTAAAATATATATTTTTTTTAATCGCAACAAAGCATGATAAAAAATGTAGAATATAGACATTACATTTCAATTCTAATGAAATAAACATATTATAATAAGACTTAAGAAAATGATATCGCGCGTGCAGAGGTATCACCTTACAAAAAAAAAATACAAAATGAAACAAATTAAAGAGATCTCAACAAACTATTTCTCTTATCTAAAATAATTATTTGTTCTTTTCATTTTAATTACTGTAAGCATTAATCAGTTCTGACTGACCTATGATGTAATATTTTTATTTACCATTGAACTTTCTTTGTTGCAGTATCGCAGTATCTAATTACTAATTGTATGTACTTTTCTTTTTTAATTTCAGGGTCTTATTTCTGCTACGATAATCCTGGAGCATTGCAGGACAACTTTATGAAAGACTTGGATATGACACCTAGCAAATTTGTTCTTCTCTATTCAATTTATTCCTGGCCAAATGTAATTTTATGTTTTATTGGAGGTTTCTTGTTGGATAGCGTTTTTGGTATTCGACTTGGAACGATTATATACATGGCAATTACCATGATTGGGCAATTTATTTTTGCTTTCGGAGCTTTAATGAACGCCTTTTGGCTTATGATGGTGGGGCGTTTTATATTTGGGTATGTATAGAGAAACATATAGCTTTTAAAAAATGTTAATCTTTAATATTGATTGCTGTTTTAACTTATTGAATTAATTTTTTCGTAGAATTGGAGCAGAGTCCTTAGCAGTCGCACAAAATAGTTATGCTGTTCTCTGGTTCAAGGGCAAAGAATTGAACATGGTCTTTGGCTTCCAGTTAAGTTTTTCTCGAGTTGGATCTACAGTCAATTTCTTAGTTATGGAACCAATTTATAAATACGTATCCCAATCTCACACGGGTCCCACGTGCATCGGAATTGTTCTTTTCTTGGCGGCAATCACCTGTGTAGGTTCAATGATTTGTGCTAGCATATTGGGAGTTATGGATAAACAAATGGAAAGGGTATTAAGACGAGGAGAGGGAGAAGAGCCACCTCGACCTGTAAAACTTACAGATGCAAAGGATTTCAGGAAAGTCTTTTGGCTCGTGGGACTCATTTGCATTGCTTATTATGTCGCTATATTTCCTTTTATTGCTCTCGGAAAGTAAGTGTTCATTTTTGGTAGTCATTAAATAAAAATGGTTTATTTTTTCTTGTAAATAGTGTCGATAATCCTTACTTTATTGCAGGGTTTTTTTTGAACGCAAATACGACTACGATCCAAATAGTGCAAATTCAATCAACTCTCTGCTTTATTCCGTCTCGGCTGTTGCCGCGCCATTAGCTGGATTATTGGTTGATAAAACAGGAAAAAATGTTTTATGGGTTTTCATCAGTATTATTGTTACCATTTTTGCTCATGGTCTTCTCGCATTTACGTTTGTGAGTCCATTTATTTGTATGGTAATAATGGGATTAGCGTACTCGATGCTCGCAAGCAGTCTTTGGCCTCTAATTGCACTGGTTATTCCTGAGCACCAACTTGGCACTGCATATGGAATGTAAGTATAGAAAATAGAAGATAAACATTGGTTATTTGTAAATTGAAGCATACACTTAGTGTAAGTCTAGTTCTTATTAATTCTTTTCGATTTTAGTGCTCAAGCAGTTCAAAACTTAGGATTGGCAGTAGTGTCCATCCTTGCTGGTATCATAGTAGAAAATGGCGGTTATTTCATGCTGGAAATGTTCTTCCTTGCATGGTTATGGAGTAAGTATTTTCACATGAGTTAAACAGATGATTTATAAGATTTTTTCTTCGTCTTGATAAATAGAAGATAGAAAATCCTCTTACTGAATTTGACCTTTTGCAGTTTCTTTACTCACATCGATTGCAATTTGGATATCCGATTCAGCAACTACCGGTGGTTATCTTAATATGACTCCGAATGAACGAGAAAAATATAATCAAAATCGTGGTTCTATCGACTTCTTGGAAAGAGAGGGCTTGCTGGCTTCAGGATCTACTGCGGACCTATCTGCAGATGATTTACTACAGCCACAATCCGATATACGTATGAGAAATCGATATTTAGCTCGGATCGGAGCTGCTGTATGTAGCTAGATTCATTCCGCTTTCGCAAAATTTATTTGTCTTTAGAGATAATTAAAATTTTTGTTTCAGGTTCCAGTTCATAAAGCAGGGTCCACGTATCGCGGTCTCCGATGATGTCTTGGATGGCATTTAGATATATGAATTTTGTAATATATTAATGAATTTACATACATGAGGAATAAATCTTACACAGTACTGATCATTGATGGATCCAAGGTCACCTTAGTTAATTCCATTTCATAATTCGCCCTTTGTGAGAACGGCAGGAAGTCATTAATGATCTGCTCTAATCAGGAATCGCTTCTTGAGTCTTCCTATTGCACAGTACACGTCTGTGATATTGGTTAGTAACGATTCAGGAGAATCTTAGTTATGAAATGGAACTGTGGCAATAAATAGGAGGATATATGTTGGTAACAAAAGAAAAAGATGCAGTGACACAAATAATTGATCATCGTTATACTGGATATAAAATGTGTTTTAAATTTGATGTCTTCAATAATTTACCAGTCAGCTTCACCTGCTCTCTAATTCTAAGCTCCAGTCTTTAAAACACATATCATCACTTTCAGTACTTTAACTTCGATGTAAATAGGGATATATTATCAAATGCATCTGCAAGAGATGACGTTTAATGTTGTGAAAAAAAGAGTTCTATGCACATTGATCTGATATACATGTAATTATATTGTTGTTTACACTATTGATACCTGTAACGTGAAAGCAGTACCTACATAATTATGATACAATTATACATACAAGGAATAATTTTTTATAACGGTGCAAAAAGTAAAATTATTTTTTATTGAATATCATTGTGTATAAGTTTACATTAGTTGACAGAATAAATTTTTATTCTTTATCTCAGTTGTTACTTTGTTCGCACAATATTTACCTTTTAAATCTACGCGCAAATTTGATTTCTTATTAGCTAGCCAATGAGAAGGCTACATATTATAAACGCATGCGCGAAACGTGTTTGGTGTCAGTTTTGCTCAGTTTGTTTTTGTCTTGCACGTGCAGATTAATTTTTCAAATCTTTATGCAATTCAAGAGTTAATGACAGCTTTAGCAGTGATTCTAATATTCTAAATATTACTTTAAGTTTGCTTTAAGATGGGAGTTTACGATTTTGCGGAATCTAAGTACAATATTGGAAGTTCGAATTTTTCCAAAATTGCTCCTAAACGTCCAACAATTGTGACATTAAACGAAAAAACAAACAAGATACAGAAACTCGAGGAAAATCAAAATTCGCAGGGAGAACTTATAAATGAAATAGGCATTGAATTTAAGAAAGAAAAGAAATCATTGCCTGTTTATATACATAGAAAAGGGTATGTATACTAATTTTTAGGTTAGGCTTTAAGGTTATTAAAGATAAAATTAGATTTAAAAATTTCAAATTAAAAATCTTAATTATATGCTTTTCATCTATTGTAGAATACTCGATTTAATTAGAAAACACGATACTCTGGTGATAATAGGCGAAACAGGATGTGGTAAAAGTACTCAGATTCCACAGTTAATATTTCACTCTGACATTGGAGGACGATCAGGGTGTATTGGAATTACACAACCCAGGAGAGTTGCTGCTATCACAGTAGCTGGTCGAGTTGCTCAAGAACAAGGGGAATCCACTCTAGGAAAAAGAGTTGGATATTGTGTACGTTTCGATGAAAAGGTTTCTCCTGAAACGAGAATCAAGTTCATGACAGATGGAATGATGGTGCGGGAAGCTATGACAGACGAGGTCCTTTCCAATTACTCTGTAATTATACTCGATGAAGCTCACGAAAGATCTGTCCACACCGATGTTCTTTTTGGAGTAACGAAAAGAGCGCAGAGCCTTAGGAAACTGAAAAAATTAGCTCCTCTTAAGCTACTTGTAATGTCGGCGACAATGGATGTAGGAAAATTTGCTGATTACTTTCAGGCCCAGATTGTCTATGTCGAAGGTCGTCAGTACGAAGTTGAAGTCTACCATGCTAGCAAACCTCAGGACGATTATGTTTTTGCTGCTCTTACGACAGTATTTCAAATTAATCGAGAAGCTCCTCCAAAGTTAGTATTCTATTTCGTGAATCAATTCAATACATTTTTGACCTCCAAATTCATAAATCGAAGCTTTATAACACAATTTCATTTCAGTGAAGATATTATTGTCTTTTTAACCGGTCAAGAGGAGATAGAGAATGCTGTTATGCTTTGCCGAGGTGCTGCCAAATTAGCAGCAGGAAAAGGATATCCAGCTGTAAAGGTATTTCCTTTATATTCAGCATTACCAGCTCATCAACAGATGGAGGCTTTTAAGCCCTCTCCACCGGGAATGCGTAAAGTGGTTATATCAACTAATATTGCCGAAACTTCTGTTACCATAGCCGGTGTGTATATTTTTACTTTTTGAGTGGGATCTCAATGATTATCGAATTGCAAGTATATAATGAAATATCTTTTACAGGAATACGCTACGTTGTTGATACAGGTGTAGTGAAAGCAAGAACGCATCATGCAACAACGGGATTTGATATGCTGAAGGTGGAAAAAATTTCTAAGGCACAGGCTCGACAGAGGACAGGTCGAGCGGGTCGATTGTCTTCTGGTTTTTGTTATAGAACATATACTAAGCATGAATTTGAAGCCTTGGAAGAAATGCCTATTCCTGAGATTCTAAAGTGTTCTCTTGTGGGCGTTGCACTTCAGTTACTCGCCATCGGTATCGATATTACAACATTTGACTTCATGGACAAACCACCGAAAGAAGCTGTTGAAACCGCAGTTGCTTGTCTGGTGAAACTTGGTGCAGTGAGAGGTAACTTCTATCTTCTATGATTCGCAAGTTCTCAACTTCATAATTTCAATAAACCTAATTTGCACTATGTAATTGAAACTATTATAGTTTATTTAAATTTTCAGTATTAGCGCAAGATATATTATTGAAATTAAAAGTAAATTTTTTTTAAGGTTCACCACCACAACTGACAACTTTGGGACGAACAATGTCATGTTTTCCACTGGATCCTCGTTTCACGAAAGTGATTCTAGCATCAGTTGAGAATCAGTGTCTTGAAGAAGCTTTGACTGTTATTGCTATGTTGTCAGGAGAGTCTATTATTAGTGTTCCACCGAATAAGAGAAACGAATATATCGCTGCGAGAGCACGGTATGTTTATTAACAACGGGACTGTACATTTAATTTGCGATTTTATCTTATACAACGATTTTATCATTTCTTTCCGCTAAAATTATAGGTTTGCATCTGTGGAAGGAGATCATGTTACATTATTGAAGATCCATCGTCATTATACGGAATCGAATGATAAAAAGGCGTTTTGCAGAGAAAATTTCTTGAATCAGAGAAATTTGGATTACGCTTGCAAAGTTAGAAGGCAATTGGCTGAAATAGCAGAAAAAGCCAACTTGGTGAAAGCAAGTTGTGGTACAAATACCTTAAATTTGAGGAAAGCTCTTCTCGAAGGACTTTATGACAACTTGGCTGAACTCCAAAGAGATCAGACATATATGACGGTAATTAGTTATAATTATCCATCTTTTAATTAAATTTCAAAATTTAGAAGTTTCATTTAAATAAAAAATGGTAGCCACTCTTTAATGTTGGATTTAAATCTTAAAGATTTTCTTTGTATCCTCAAAGGCATGAACAGTGAAGAGTACAGAACTAATACGTTTTTATTATCTTTTAGCTTGCTTCAAAGCAAACTGTAGCAATTCATCCATCATCAGTACTGCACAACACGAAACATTCTCTTGTGTTATTCACTGAAATCGTCTCTACAGGAAGAAATTTCATGAGAGGGCTATCCGTTATTGAACCTGATTGGTTGGGGTAAAAATGTTGTTTATGTAGCATTGCAAACTGTAAATAAATTAAATTCATATATACAATTAAAAAACATATCTCGTATTTATATTTTACTGCTTTCATTAGACAAACTTTTTCATTTAAGAGTCTTGGACTCAAGCTTTAATGTAAACTATCAAACTCTTTATTTTGCTTAAAAAATACTAAAATTAAATACACATATTTTCATAACATATCGGTAATTTCTTTAAGGATGTTGGGAACAAGTTCTAACTTCAAATTTTTAATATTGTACATTTTTTCGCTCTCTATGCATATTTATTTTTAAGAAGTGAATAGTGTTACACAGCGAAAAAATATCTATAAAATTTATTAAGTAAAATGAGGAAATTTCCAATGCCCTTAAATATGTAAATATAATTAAATCGAGTCGTTATTTAGAAAACAATGACAGTAAAGATTTTTTACTTTTATTTATTTTGAAAGCAACTAAATATATAATATAACATAATGTATAATCTTATTTTAAATAGAATTTTCATGACCAAGTTAAATAAGTTTAAATGGATGGCAGGTAAATTCTGAATTAAATTATACTTTTCCAACTATACACAAGCTTAGCACAAACAGGCACAAATATTCAAGTGGAATCTTAAATACAATCCACAAATACATATTAAATCCACTTTAATTATAGTTTGTATTGTTCACTTCCAAAGAAAAGCGAGAATAGTAATGAACTTCAGAAAATGTAATTTTCAGAACTTGTCGCATAAAATTTGTACTTTATTAATTCTTTTTATACTTTCCACAGTAAGTAAAGAGTTATTAATGAAATAACTCAACCAAATTACAGTTATTGCTTTAAATCATCAACATTACTTCAGATACTGTCTAGAACAATAAAGGTGTATTTTAAATAATTATAAATTGTAGAAGTGCATCATTTTCAAGATAAAGTGCGAGGAGTCCCGAAAATTTCAGGATTGACAAGACTGTCAATTGGGATTGACAGATCTGACAAGTATGATTGGTAACACTGCCAATATGAATTATTTAGATTCTTAGATATTAACCAATATGCTCAGGAAAAATGAAAACTTCGTCAGAAAATGTTTAATGGGATTAAAAGTAATAAAGGAGTTTTATTTTTATTTGTGAAAGAAAATCCAGCTTTATATATAATGTTCAGTGCATCAGATAAAGTATTACATGAAAAAATTCTCTTTTTTTATCTTTTTTTTATCTTTTTTCTTCTCTTCCGGTTCTTTGATAGACGAAAGGAGAAATTTGAAAGAAAATGTTCTATGGGCTAGTTGAACTCCCGTTTCTTTATTCAGTGTTTGCTCAAGCAACATATTATTGCAAAGAAGGAATGAATCGCGACATGATGAAAACTAAGAAACAAGAATACAGACGAGCCGTATTCATATGTATCGAATAATATACGTTAAATAGCTCCTGGTATGATGGTATCTCAGAGAATGAGAGCAAGCTGAAAGGGTAGTCAACATCTCTAAAAAGAATGCGACGTCCTCCTTTATTTCCAATTTCCTGCATTTCCATGGTGCGTGATTAAGAATTAAATATTCAAGAGGATCTTCATCTTTTGGAAAATAAACTGCTCGGTGATTGCTCTGAAAGAGCTTTGAGTGAAAAAAAGAGTGACTCTTGCACCTCACTGTCTCTGTGAGTATGCAAAGGTTTCGCGATCTCGAAGCACTCAATAATTAATCCCTTCCTGAAAGAGAACGACATGCTTTCAGGATGACTCGTCGTTTGATCAAGAACTTCTTCGCTATATCTCCAGCATGTGTCAACACTCTCGCCTAGCAAGTGAGGTGGAGTTGACTTTTTTCAATTCCAATCACTGCATACTTAAAACGCGCTTTATTCTAGTTCATCCTCCTCTTTATCACCTTCCAGTTCTGGATAGAAGACGTCAGAAAATCATTTTCTATTCCCAAGAGGTCGAGAAATCAAAATATTCAGGATTTTTCATTAGGAATGAACGGCGAGGCGCTCAAGATTCAACAGGTGACTTCAAAAATTCATTCTCACCGTCATCGACTCCCAGACACACCTGTTCTCTTCGAATCGATCTTAATTGTATGCCAGGAGTATTTCCGTGGCCTGTCGCTGCTTCTGGAATCAACCATACAACCTCGTGCCTATTATAGTTGTTGCGGAACTCCTTACACGTTGTACTCGATTCGCATGAAATCGAGAGGATGTAATGGCGAGTGGTACTGGGAGTTCCAATATATTGGATATCGATTCGGGTGATCTTTTAACGGCGCTCACCTTATACAGAATCCGTTTGCCATATAACTTTCCAATGTAAGCTGTCAAGGAGAGAATAACTTCCAAGCAGTTTTCAGACGAAATAGCTTTCTGTTAAAAAATTCTAAAAGGACCAATAAAATATTGAAGTCATGAATCACAGGAGCCATCAGTAACTGACTTGAAATAGTTTTCTATTTTTGATATTTTGGTCAAACAATCTGGAAAATGTTGATTTTCTTGTCAGCTTTGTAAATGCTGGAATAGATAGATCACAAAATAGTTTATATGAGGTTCCCTATTTTTCTACTTGTTTAAACTATTTATAACTGTATCGTACAGCTGAGATTCTCATACTAGCTCTACATCAGACGTCAAGAAACTGCTGTTGAACATTCTTCAACAGCTCCTCAACAAGACGCACACGGAATCTTTCATAAAAATCTTAAGGACCAGTCCAGAAGTTCTTCAACCAGAAGTTTATTCCAGAAATAATTTTTTACACCCGATGCATTCATAGTTTTTTTTGGACAGATCTTCCAATATCAAAAACTATGTTCTGATGGAGGTCCAATAACGCCTGATCCTTCGTAAATATATTTTTAGTGCCAAGCATAAACTTCGAGTCCTTTGGGAACTGCGTGTTCGGAAAAAGTCAAAAAGTCCCTAATCACGAGATACTTTTCCATGGTCGAGCAATGACATTATGGAGCGACAAACGTGGCTCAAGATCTACTGTCCCTATATCTCGAAAAACAGGATGCTTTGATGGCCGGGAATAATGAGCAACCTTACCCCCACAATTTACCGATTCCACAAAAGGTCTGCTTCGTCTGATCCACGTTTCTCGTGATTCTGGAATGCTCGTTTGTAGAGGTCAGGGCATTATTCTTCTTCGCCTCAAGTAGAGGTATTTGTATTATTGAGTCCGTTGAGATGGAGTCGAGAAGTAATTGATCCAACAATAGCCCAGCCTCGCTTCTTCATTGTACGTTTCGTACATTCCTTGCCAATATTTCAATGTCGTTCGAATCGTGGAGACAGGATTAGAATTCTTTTCCACTTGGAAAATTGAAGATATCATCAAACTCAGCATCCACGTTATTAACGTTTTCAAGATTTTAATGAAAAACTGACGGGGATTAAAAGGATTCATAGCTCGTATAATTATAACAATTTTTAAGTTGTAATTGAACAGGATGGGTTTATCTAAACATAATTGATGTTTTGAAAGGCGCCTTTCAATCCTAAAATGTTTTAAATTTTGGACTACACACTTTTTGAATCTCCCACACATATACAATATACATTATATTAAAAGAGAAGCCAGAAACCTTTTTTAACTGTTTTGATAAAGAAACACTATTTTAAAATTATTTTAGAGGCTTACAAAGAATTTCTAGGAATTTAATACGGGATTTTAATGCTTTTGAAAATATTGGGAGAGATTAAAGGATTTTAATAGATTGCATAGTACAGAAAGAGTTGACATATGACTAAATGTCATAAACTTCAAACAATAATTAAATCTCAATTATTTTATGAATGAGATGAATTTAAAAAGTAAATGTCGGCTCTTTGATTACTTTTTATTTTCAACTCGTCAGCTAGGTTGGATTTCCTTAATCTGTTCTTGTGGTGTCTGCGGTGGCACGTGGTAAACTGACCAGAATGGTCATTAGGGGATTTACGGGCTGAGGATCTTGCATATTCTCAAGTGAAATTAGTGATACGTGTCTCTAAAGTGCGTCACCACTGCGGGATGGATTCTAGAGGAAACAGATTATGGAAGTCAAAATCTAGATGAAAATACTTCAATTTTTTAAAAGGGAGAATTTATCTTACGCATACATAAATTATCTAAAAAATTGTTTTCAAAAGTTTCCCAGCCCCTAAAAATAGAAGTTTTAGAACTTCAGAACCAAATCTTATTTCTTCGTGAAACTGATAACCATGTTTCACGTTCTATTTTGTAGCCCGATGCAATCTGACCAGAAAAGTGTCTTTTTCGATCTACTTTTTTGCCTCGGCTCAAGTTCTTATTCAGAAGAATGTACGATTTTCATGTACGTGGAGAATTGTGAGAATGGAGGGTCTTGAAGATAGCAATGAGACTATCACTTTCGCTCCCCTTGAGCGAAATCGAGGGAAAAATCGAGGTAATAAGGAATAAAAAAGGAGAGACATTTAGAGATATAATTGACCCTCCGGGTGTTATTGGTATAAATTTCAGAAAGGAAGAACAATTTTATTCATTTTTATACAATTTTTCAAGAACCTATACTTATTTTTTTAAATATCATGTATTGTTTATAAAACTCTAACAATAAATGAATAATAACGTCAAATTTGTTAAGTAATTATTTTTCTCGTTTTCCAAAACAATTGGAACAACTAGACATTAAATTAAGATATGCAATAACTTTCTGTATGTTCATAGCTTCATACCAGTCATATGCATGGTAATTTCGCCATTATTATCAAGAGGATTGCGAGAATGTTGTTGATACTAACACCCGGGATTTAGTGTTGCAGCGTAAGTGGAAGTCCGGACTAAAATATCTATGCAACCGAAATACCAACCGAACCATTCGTGTGTTCTCCAAGATTGCACTGCTGGACTATATAGAGATTCTGGGAAGAATATGCAGCTGAACCAAATACACGTTTTCTAGGGTTGGTTCAATTTCATTGCATCCTGTTGGTTCGTGTTGTAGTGTTTAGTTTGCTTTGAGATTTAGCTTCGTGTGGTAAAAGCCTTTACAACTTGGGTATATCTCTACTGATCTAATTTCACCTTTGAGAATCAACAGCTTTTGTTTTATTTCATGGGCTTTAACATTAACTAATTTAACACGAGACTTACTAATTAGAATTTTTCACTCAAAATGCGGCAAAGGGGCTCTTGTTAATATCAGGGAGCATTATACAAATACAAGGTGTAATTACCTTTTTCTTTAAAAGTGTATTATGCACCTTGAGTAGAGGCAACAAATGAATATGCAATGAGCTTTCGTGGGAAGCAAAAAATAATGTCTCATATCAGTGATTATTATTATTATTATTATTATTATTATTATTATGAAGTTAAGTATTTTCATAATATTTTCCTAATACCTAATTTTCAAATAACAAATTAAATTTTATTTTTCACAAATCTAAACTTTAATGCATTTAAGTTCGTTTCCTTTAAAACCGTTTTTTATGATTTCACTTTAGTTCAATTTTTAGTTTGACCTTTCTTAGACATCAAAGAATCATAGTTTTAGGAAGCAGGTTCGATGTACGGCCAAACGAGAAAGAAAAAAGGTGAAGACGAAGATTTTCAAGCAGGAGATTGGCCCTCGTAAACTTCCTTGTGAGGAGAGATTCTGGCGAAAACCACGCGAGCAATGAATCAACGGATATTTTTTCCACCCTTGCTCTCTTTTCCGCTCAGAGATCGACTTCTTGGAACGAAGAGACTGAAAATAACTGCCTTCACTTTTCGCTGCTTCTTTATTAAAATTCCTGGGTATTCATCAGATCAGAGGCAGTTTCTTTAAAAAAAAAAAAAGAAGAAAAAAAAAGATTTTTAATTTGAGAGAAAAGTAGAATTTAATGTGATTTTCTGTTTGTTGGAATGTTTTCAGAGTTTAACCCTAAGAAAATGTTTTTAGAGCCAGAAGGCTTGAAAATATCAATCCGGTTGTAATTCCTAATTCCAGACAGTGGAAGAGGATTCTCTTCTTTGCCAAGAGTAATCAGCAGAAGCTGCGGATAAATGTTTCAACCGTATCCGGAATATTATGCGGGTGATAATGTTTGGCAAATTTATCGGTCGTGTTATGTCAACGACCGGAATTGTTGCAAGCGGGAAATACCATGAGTTTAATCGCAACTATGATAACTGCACTGATAACTATGTATACTAACGCTACATGCATGTTGGGCTGCGAATGCTCTCTCGAATCAAAATCAATTTTATGAATGCTTCTGTCTCGTGAGCAGTTATGAATGACACAAACAATGTAACTGCTATTATTTACAGATATACAGTTCCATATATTATACACATGGAAATATCTGTAGAATAAAAGAAGATGGGAAACATATTTCACCAAATACACAAAGGACAGAAGAAAGGGATCGTTATTCTCATCATTCAGATCCTTTCATACATGAAACTTACAAATTTTCATCAATCTTCCCAGAGATTGGAGAAAAAGCATTCATATATCATGTAAACAAATTAATTCCTATCATATTGTGACTGATTGTTCTGTTCTTAGTTTTTTCTGTTCAATAATTAGAAAAAAATCTAATGAATAATATGACGAAGATTGAAACGACATTGAGAACTGCGATCGAATTTCTATCGAGTTTACGGGATTGTTTTTTAATCTTAAAGTCAATATGGTTTTACTTTCAGAGTCAAATTTCACAGGAGGATTTCTTCGCATATTATGTTTTCTCGTATTATGTCATCTTCCTCGACTTTATTAAGTCAATAAGATAATGATAATATAATTTCTTTATTCCTTAGACTCTTTTGCTTCGGCATTTGGATATATGCTTCCTGTGTGTGCTATTATACTTTTTCCCCAGGGGGAAATGTTGTCTCAAGAGTCAAATTTCTTGCTGATTGCTAAAAGCTTGATCAGCTTCATCCATTTAGACTTAGGATCCCCATGCCTTTCTGCCTTGTTAGTCAGTTTGCACACTTGCCGTATCATAACATGATAATCTTCCTCGAAACGCACTATGCCTTCGATGGAACCCTTTCTGTGGTCAACCAATACGTGACCATTAAGTAAGTGCAATTTCGACCCAGAATCGATGATAAACTCCATACGAATAAACACAAGAGGGAATTTACGATATAAGGAAAAAAACCGGTATTTTTTTAAGAATTAGGAGAGGAATTAGAAAATATTGATCAAGCTATTATATTTCAATCGTTTGTTATGTATTCATTTTATTCCTTTTCAAAAAAATGATTTTGTAAAGTACTTACCAACATGATTCCTTTATATGAATAAAGGAATATTCCTTTATTGATATAAACGAATTATGTTGGTAAGTACTTTATGAAATCATTTTTTTTTGTTAGTTTAAGTCGTGAGATTCAATCATTACTGTAAAATTGTTTGTTTTTGTTGTTATGGAAAAAAATAAGTATATTACATATATGAGCACCGATGACAAGTCATGGATACATTTCATTCGATAAACTGTGGACCTAATTCACCTCGATTTAAATCACTCTTGGGAGGGGTTACGCTGACACGAAAGCAGATCTAGATCTCTCGAATTGCAAATTACAATTGTCTATTTGAATAGTTTCTCCAGAACAATAGGACAATCATTCGAATTTCGCCAATGAGATGATACATTATCCTGTAGTCCTGCTCAAAGTAAAAAAGTGGCAAGAAAACATTTTGAAAAATAGTTTTGGCTTATATTGGTTTAAATCTAATTTCCCTCATACCAAATACTTTTGAAGCAGGTATTTTTTTGGAATATAACCAAAACCTCACGATCTCACGTAAAATTTCCTGCATTCGTTGGCTTTCCAGGTCAGTAAACACCCTCATTTTGCTTCTAATTCAAAAAGACAAGTGGAACATTTCTCTCGTCATCCTCCTCTGATTTAGGACCTGCACATTTGAAGATTTACCATAAAAATTTACGGTAAATAAATCTTCTTCTTTGTTATGAAGAGAAATCCTTAATTTACCATTCATCTTTATTTATTTCACTTTACCTGATGCACCTTTACTTTGAAAAGCCGATATAAGTTATGGAAACCGAGAGGATTCAGGATACGCCGATCGTGAAGAGTTCTAAGCTAGCTGCAGGATGGCTTTGCATATGCGTGTGCAGAAACGCACGTGTACACTGTTCAAGCAACTGTTGTGTGTGTTTTCACTCGTGTAGAGTGTACAGACAGCTTAGATCTCTCGGTGTGGGTGCAGATCGGCGGGGGTGGTTTTGTCCCGACAAAGAGTCCTCGTACCGATACGAGGGTTACGCTCGCGAGGGAGAAAGACAGAGTGAGGAAGAGGGAAGATAGAGGGAGAAGTACGAGAAAGAGATGAGAGTGTGGATGGGGTTGGAAGGGTGTGGGAGAGGAAACCCGGGGGTTGCCGTGGTGTTATCGACCAGGCTGTAGTCGGGAATGAAACCGTCGGCTTCTGCGCTCTTTAGCCTCGGTTTTCTCGAGAGCCGGACCATCCTCCAGCAGCAGCAACAGCAGCAGCAGCAACGTTGGCACCACCACGGGGCCACGGGGCTGACGGCTGACCCTTGCGCGCCAGTACAGCCAGTATAGCCCGGGACACTCGTCGGACACCACGTTTTCGTCTGCGGTTCTCTTCTTGGGCTGCTGGACTGGTGGACTGTTGGTGCAGCTCTGTTGCTGGTACCATGCCAACTCTTTTTCATTCTTGGGAAATGTAAATTTTCCCACTTCCATCCACTTCTGATGATGCTGTTCTCCAACCGGCATTTAACCCCAACACTACGGAAACTAGCGAGCTTATTATCAAAGTAAAAGGAGGGAAACGGAGCCTAGTTGATGAAAGAAGTATTGCTGATGGAAAAGGTATATTCCTCGAGTAAAAGGAAATTATACTGCTGCTGCCTGCATTTCTTATTTGAAATCGAATACAGCCAGAGGGGCTGTTAGGCACGCCGGCTTGAGTGGAAGTACGTGTGAATGAACGAGTGAAGAGGAATAGGGTGAGAGTGAGGGTGCAGGGTGCAGGGAATCTTGAGCTTTCGACGTGCAGGATCGTCTGATTGTAAAAGAGGATACAGTGGATTAAATACGACTTTCCCGGGATGAACTGACCATTTTATGATTGGAAGTGATCGGACAGTGATAGGACGTGGTTATCACGTTCTTCAGGTGTGACAGCTTTGAGTTTTCAAGATAAGGGAGAGTGAGTTAGTGCTAAATGAGAAGATCGTGATAGTGCTCAACGCTTGTGAACTATTCAATGAACATCTCCGGCTTTCAACTCAACTGCCAATATTGAGGTTACAGATCAATGTAGGTTCATCAATCTTAACTTGAAGCAAGTCGAATTTCAATATTGCATAGTTAAAGATCAAGAGTTATTAAATATTAATGAAAAGCATCAGTAGCTGGCACTTTTTAACATTTCTTAGATTAAGTTAGTTATTCCTGTGTATTTACATTCTCTTTTGCACTCTATTTCTCTCTGTGGAAGAACTTCTGCAAACTGTTCCTACAATTAGATACTAATTAGTTGACTCTGAACCATTAGCCCTCTTTAGCTTCACTTGCTCTGGCTAATTTTTTGCACAACTTTGTGTAGATGTTCTTCACACTATGTGGTACTTCAAGTACTTGACACATATCGCGATTGTCACGCCAACACAAGCAATTGGTGCCGTTAGACGAGTGGATTTGCTGGTCATCCCACTCTAGAGTCCAACTGTCACTTTAACGGTAAAGGGTTTACATAGCTTCTTGAACCAATTCATGAACAGTTGTTATTGTAGTCATAACGTGAAATAGCTTACTATAACAAGAACTGTGAACATCACAGGCAATAGAGGATATCCAATCCCCTGGTTAGAGTAATTCAATAGTTTAGATACCCTTTTCGGTTGTATTATGATCATAGACTAATCTCTCATCAAGATTGACTTCGCTTCCTTCCTTATTATCGTTATCGACCGAACTTATAATCCGTTGACACTTTGATCCTCTTTCCTAGTTCGAAACTCGTTTCGATAGCGAGAACTTCCCTATCCAAGGGTCGACAACTACAAGCACTTAAGTCTTGCTGATTTCCACTTGACAAGTTAAGAATCGGAGTGTAATTCATCTTTCAGTGACACTCTTCTTTCTTTTTTTATTGATCAATTCTCCGAGCACTTCGAACCAATGAATAGAGTTTACTGAAACTTTTTCAAGAGTATTCGTTGATGAGTTAGAATATAGGAAGAAGCTAGGTTTTGATGAATTTTAATTTGGTGAATCATAGCATTTAGTGCAATTGCATTGTTGCGTATGGTGATAACACCTTCTCTAATGATGTTTTATTAGCATCCCCATTTCTAAAGCTTATTTTGTGAATTTGTATCGCAACAGAAATCGCTTGTTTACCTTCTAAATTCAAAAAATTATGCAGACTTAAGAACCTTATTTGTTTAGTCTACCAGCATCGTCTATTTTTTTATGCAACTATCGGTCCATTTGAGCTTCAATTGGATTATAGATATCGAAATCCCATATCCCAAAGAAGGACCCTTAGTTCGCCCCTTAACTTCCAAAATCCGGTTAGTCCAACTCTCATAATAAGCCTTCAAGCAATGCCTGCCAAATTCAATTCTGAAGGTTTCAATTTCTAAAGGCCGGAACTGGAGCCGGTTATCCAGTTTGAATTCGATATCATGTACACTGTATAGTCCTCCTCGGCGTTACACTTCTCGCTTCAGATTAGTTAAACCTAGTGGAAAAGAAGACTAAGCGAAAATCACGAACGGTCATCCATCCGTGTGCTAGCCGCACTCGAACACTTCCGTGATCTCACCGATCTCTCTCTCGGTCATCATCCGCACTTACTGCCATCATCTATGATAAAAGTTAGGTTTAGAGATTGACCATATGATTTTTTTGTTTTAGAGTGTTTTACATACTACACGGTGGGTTTTAATATCATTCAATCCACAGATGCTTGCACTGTAAATTTTCTTTCTGATTTCAAAAATATGTAGATTGTTTCTACATTATTTAGGAATAAAAATAAAAAAAAAAATTGAATCGTTTTCGAGAAATGTAAGTTTTTATACTCATATTATGAAAAAAAGCGATAAGGGTCTTTATCGGGACGTTCCTTAGAGTTTCAAAACTGAGGTAAAGGGAGTACTCGCTTGTCATCACAAAATGACATTTTCAAAAACGGCTCTATGTTTTTTTTTCTCATCACAAAATGACATTTTTCAAAAACGGCTCCATGGTTTTTTTATTTTGACTCCTAAATAATGTATAAACAATCTATTTTCAAAATCAAAAAGAAAATTTACAGTGCATGTGTCTTTGAGTTGAATCATGACCGTGAATAATTAAATGGTTTAATCACCCACCGCGATTAAGAAGCAATATTGAAATTCGACTGTCCAACATTTTATAATGAAATTTAATTGGCTCTCAATAGCTGTTGCAGCAGAATGATCAATACACCGAAATAAGGATACAGGAGGAAGTGGAATTGAAGAATGGAATTAAGAATCGGAGCGTCAGCAGTTTTGTAAAGTGCCTCGAATGACTTGCCGATGACTCCTGCAAGATTATCCAGTGGTGAAGTCTCGAGCACGATCGCGACATTAGCGGCGTCGACGTCGTCTGCAGAGTTGAGGAGGTGCTGGAGAGTACTCGAGGATGGAACTGAGAGGTAGTTGCGCGACAGGAACGACAACGGCGCGTCAAAGTTTTCGTGAAAGGACTCTTGAGGAAGGGATAGCCTCAAAGAACGAGGAAGGAGGGGATCGACTGGGCCCCGGGATCGGGTCCTGTTGCCTGGAAGGAAGCTTTCCGGGGGCAGGAGGGCGCCACAGATGCTGGGCCCGGAGGGGCCAGCCCGCGGCGGCGTGACGCGATGCGGACGCCCTCCACCGCAGCCTCGAGGAAAAGGAGGAAAATATTCTTTGCTGCTCCCGTTGAGCAGAGTCAACTTCCTACCCTGGATAGTACGGAGGGCAGGGTCCGACCTTCTGCAGGGACGAAGAGGAAGCAGCCGTCGACCGTTGGGAAACAGAGGGATGATGGATCCCACGAGGACTTGGATGATACGGAGAAGGACGGCTCTGGCTATCAGAATCACATCGCCGGAAAATCCGGGGTTGGAAGAGGAATCGAAAAAGGAATCAAGAAAGGAATTACTCGGAGTGGAAAAGCCGAGACGGAGGTCGAGGGTCATTTTGGGATTGAGAAACGAGGGGGAAAAAGGAATAGTGAAATTGCCGCAACAGAGAAAATCCTCGCAGCTGAACAAATCTTCGCAACTGAGGAAATCGTCGCGACTAAGGAAAGCACTGCAAAGGTTTCGAGTTTTAAGGAGGATGGATTTACGAGAGAAACTAGCCAGAATAAGAGAATGCGAAAAGAAGGGAAGAATCGATTTAGATCGCTGGCATTGTCTTGCATGTTCCTCGTATTGCTGTTTGGACATTGGTGGCCTGGGAGGGCGGAAGCCCTCACTAACGGGCAGAAATATAGCACTAGAGTGGTTAAGACGAGATACGGAGAGTTGCGCGGAATCGTGGCTAGAACGTCCGCGGTCGAGGTTTATTGTGGCGTACCTTATGCTACTCCACCCCTTGGCTCTTTGCGGTACATGCCGCCGGTCACTCCAACACCCTGGCGGGGAACCAAAGTCGCGGACACCATGCCCCCCGCTTGCCCCCAGAAACCACCAAAACCTGATCCCAAATTACCCAGAAGCAGGCGACTCTACCTTGAGAAGATCGCCCCGATCCTAGCCAATCAAAGTGAAGACTGCCTCTATCTCAACTTGTACGTTCCCAAACCTCCACATGGTGAGTCTTCATTTCATACGTAAATATTTATTTTGTTTTTAACATTTTTCAGATGTAGTATGTAATGGAGTTCACATATTTTTTTAGAAAAATTTGCAAAATTGTAGTCTGAATGATTCTGATTATAATTGAAAGATTAGGATTCATCGGGTTGATTTGGATTGGCCGAATTCAATGTGTAATTTTATACGTGGATTTAGTTACTGGGGATCTAAAAAGACTTCTGGATGAGCTTTTAGACAATTTGATGTCCCAATTTCAATTGAGAAGTTGTGAGATATGTAGTTACGTTATTTTAGTCATTTATAGTAATAATCCCATCACACACTTCACATGATAATTTGCATGATGCAAAATTGGACTCTGATTATATGTAATATCAAAGACAGGTCTGATAATGATTATCAATTCACTGAGAAGAATATTTCATTTAAAATATATTATTTATAGTAATTTCTATTCTTTAAAAACTTGGCCATGATATCTTTAGCATATTTAAATATTCCTAAAAGACTATTTATAATAATATTGACTATAATAATATTGACTACGCGCCGAGTTTAAATAAATTCGTCTCAATCAAGATAAAAGACTTTTGCAAGTCAATTTCCACTTGAAATGATTCTGTGTGGACTTAATGTCGGTTGTTGGAACTAGTAATCGGATTTCGAAGGGTATTTTACGTTCTCGATCACGTCCAGAAATGAGATGAAGTGAACGTGAAATTATTCTTCAATATCCGACTACGTTAAAAATGATTTTTCGATTTCTGCTTTTGTGATTTACGTCAATATCGAATATATATTGCAATTTAAAGAGAAAATATTCTATTATTGTTTTCTTATTATGTGGAAATACATGATAAGTATCCTGAACTCAACATATTTATTTTACAAAGCTTTTTTCATTTTTCATCCATAAAATTGCAATGAATTGGTTGAAAATATCTTTTTGATTAGATTTTGGTCTGCTTAATAGCTGGTAGAGACATCAAATGAGAAACGAAGTTATCAGACATATGGAAACTTTTATTCCAATATAGAGATTTTGATCAGAATCGCGAAATCAAATTTCGATCAGCCTCATTTCCATGGAAATGGAGAGATGCTGGATTTTACTACCTCGGCCATAATTCATATTTCGCAGTTGTCAAGCAAAAGGAATTATTAGTAGAGATTATTATTTATTAAAATATGAAAAAGGATTGAGTTTTTTTACAATCGAAACCATTTTTATGCTTTTCTTAAGTTCATGTACTAGCAAAAGCTGAAGTAGAAAAGTTTAGGCGGAATACTGTTCAGGTTCGAGCCACCTACACAAGTAGTAATCTCGAGGGAGTAACTGTGAGAGAGAAGAAAGATTGGTAGGATATGAGAAAAAAATCCGTCTACGGTGGATCTCTTCGTGATATTAAGCGTGCAAATAAAGAACTTCGTGACTCGCCGCTTCGGTTGGATTAAAAATTGTGCTTATATCCAGTGCAAAAAAAATGAGTGTTTAGTTTGCAGAGGATTACTAACGGGCATAAAATTGACTTGCCCTCGAATATTAAAAATTTTCCACAAAAAGGTTTGAGAAATTGAGCAGGTATCAAAGTGCTTAAAGCTTACAGGGTGCAAATGTTGGAAATAAAATATCACGGCTCAGAATTAGGCAATCTTTTATGAGAGAAATTAATGTTCATCTAGTCAAATCAATTATAGAAGGATAATTTAAATTTTAAAAAAGCAATAATTGCAGAGATCCATCATAAAATTGCAAATTCAGAAAGATTTATTTTTTAATCTGCCATAAAAATGATTATACAAAAAGTCCTGCGTAACACGAACCACTTTTATAATTCATGAGATTTGCGTTTTCCTTTGGCTGACTAAAACAGGCACTATCTACTGAACCTATTCGTCTTTATATTCGCCCTGAAGTCTGATTTTCAAATATTTGTACTAGAGGGGAAAATAAAGAAAAGTTTATATTGCTAGTTTATTAGTTTGTTTTCCGAACCCAAAAGTTCGTAAAAATAATTTTTAATTCGAAGTATACGAAGCGTCACTAGCAGGATCCAACAATATTATTTATTGCGTTCTATATTAAGATTTACTCCCATAAAGTTTTCTAACTTTTTTATTCTCTACAAGGTGTGCTCCGCCCAAGAAGAGCACTTTACTCTCTTTTATTTATACTGAAACTTAGGATTTAAATGCGATCATAATTCTGCAGCATTGCTTTCCTTTTTTTGAAACTGGTTTCCTTTAAAACTTATTCTCAAAGTAAAATAACTTGAAATTCGAATCTGTGTAGATCAATATTGTCGTATAAAATTTACTGACCATATGTTTAGGGATAAATATCGGTATCTGTTAGTTCTACGTTTATATTCAGAAAGAAACTACCCCCTGGGTGGATGGATTGAATTTTTCATTGGAGAAAGTATATAAGTTAGCTGTTGCTGGACCGACGGATCTTTAACTGTGATTTCTTCAAAATGTTATTGTTATTTCAACCAGTTTCAACTAAATCTTTTTCTTTGTATTCGCAACATTTTCTTAACTCAGAAAGGACGCGTTTTCCCGACAATTCCGTAGTGCATTGCAGTTTAAATATTAAATTACTGCAAGCACCGTGGGATTGAGGTGGACTCGTGTCGTATCAACGTTTTTTCCGGAAAAGGAAGAAAGAAGAGGAAGCAAAGGAAAAAATACAACTCCGCATTTTCTGATCCATTTTTCGTTGAACGCAAAAATTATCACGTATTGTAAGTTTAATCAATCAATACAAATATTTCTTTCTATATGAAATAAATATTGCTTGATTTAAAGAAATCGATTTAGTAAATGTAAGTAATAAACCTCGTACATAGTGTAATTAGGGGATAATGAAATAAATCTCTGTGCACCTATTTGGGAACATTTCTGAGAATGATGTAACATCAAAGTCAATTTTTCAGAAATAACCACTTTACTACCATTCTTTATCGAGCGAACAAAGAACTGGGTATGAGGTCATTTTTCGTATGGACAACTACCTTTTATAGCAAGGAAACCTTTTTACTAGCTTTCAGGATCGTTAAATTTAGAAACTGAAAAATATATATATATAAATATATATATAATATGTATATATGTAATATGTCATAGTGAATACTTCTGAAATCATTTTATCGAGATTTCGCTGTTGGTAATTGATAAGAAAGGATTTTCTCCAGTCGAAAGTGCGAAAAGTTGGAGTTGAATATTTTAAACAGAAATTTTGTAACTCGAAGAGCAAGGCTTTCTTCCTGCATTAGTTCAGTACAGTAGTTATCCTGCTACTTCCCTTACTCTCTTACCTTTTTCAACTCTTGAGACGTTGCTTTCGTTTCCGAGCTTTGGTAAGACACTCTCATTAAGGAGCCTCTTTCAACGAATTAAAGTTCGAAGACTGAAGTGGCTAGATAAAGGATTCAAATTTCTTTTCCTTTTTCTTTGTCTTCTTTCGAATTGTTATTTATTGAAGATTACATTACTAAAACTGAATTACGAGGTGTCTGATAATGACAAAACCAATATACCTGCCATTCATCAGCGAGACAAGCTCAGAAAGTTCTATATTCTCCGCGGTTAAACTCAATTTCGAGTCACTTGCATATACCTCTTATCCGGCAATCACATACCTTAAGTAAGATACCCCTTCTCGCTGAAGAGATTCCTGTGCACAGCTATCCACGATCATACGACGATTAGGTCAACAGACTGGAAATATCGACTCCGGTACACTCGCTTTCTGCCACTAGAACGGATTCTCTCGGCAGCTTGAGTACCAGATATAGTCTTCTCCGACTTGCAATTAGTGTCATTTGCTCGCTTTCATTGCCTTATAGCATTCTCTAACTAATAATGTTTCTGACTTAATCGGATTTATGTAAATACCTAATTAGACCTATGACTTCTTTGACGGGTAATTGTATATTTACTCGGGTACTCGGGCTCCCAGATAAGTAAGATCACGAGTAATAGTAATTATTCCAAAAGTAGATATTTTTCAATTGAGAAACGTTTAATTAAATCATTTATAAATATTTGATATTGTTATTACTACAAAGCTTCCTCTACGAGGAAATGGTAGATGACAGAAATAGATGATAGTTCGGTAATCTTTGCTTTGTTTGGTAAATATTTGTAGAGTAGACTTGAATTGAATGGGAAAATAGTTCAGTTAGAAGACTGGAGTATTCTAAGTGCAGTGGACAATTGCTTGAGTTAAGTTAATTTAATTAAAATACAATTGACTAAAGTCGGATAGTTATTCAAGACAGTTGAGCTATCCACAATGTGCAAGTTCACGGTACATCTGCCAGACCCAATTGCTTTCACAAACTTCTCTCTCAATTCTCACTTTACATACCCTATATAGCTGAGAATATCCAAATCGAGTCACGTTCATACTCGAATGATTTTTATAATTTTATTTCGTGTTGAAATACCTATGAACTTAATATAACGTCCAAATAATGTGCTTAAACATTTCATTCAGGTATCTTATTACCTTACTATTTCAGAGTAGTCAAAGTTATGTTTTATTTTCAGAAAATAATTCACTTGACTTCACAAACGGTACTGGAAAACGATTAAACAAAGTAGAGTTATGACGTTAAGTTTTAGAGAAAATTGTGGTTTAGTTGACATATCTATGTCTGGTTGACCATATTCCGAGGGGCAGGATGTCAGTCTTCGCAACAGGTGGACGTTTCGTCTCGTCGCTTCTCACTTCCAACCGAGGCTTGATGGTCGTTTAGCGTTGATCATGTATTACCTGACAAGAAACGAGAATGTGTGAGCCACGCATTCTATAAGCTGTAAATAAAGAGAGGCTATTAATACAGGCTTTGAAAACGAGAACTTTCTCATCAAACTTTCTTGAAGAATTACGAAAACTACTCTAAACTTATAGAAAGACGTTTCATCAATTTTAGGATATGCTTTTCTTCACACCGATCTATTTTTGAAAGTATTTTATTTAATCAAGGGGTACATCATTTTCATGTTTCCTTGCATAATTTAAACATCTTATCAGATGTTGATTTCTACAATTGTATCGAAAAAGATAATTTTCATTCTCATTTTATGCAGAATCACATACAACGCTGAATTAAAATGTTTTCTGCAGTAGCGAAAAGAAAAAATATGGACGAAATATTTTAATTTGTGCACGAGAAATGCATACTCAAGCGACTTTCTGTCAATCTCGTAAAATAAATCGCCTTGCAAGCAAAAACTCATGTTGGTGACACTTTGGGAGGAGGGTCCGGTTTCGAAATAAGGCAGAAAATTACGCTTCCGTGGCACATAGGAAGAAAAATTGCCACGTTAATATTCCGGAAGACAAAAGATTCCGCCCTCTCGATTGTTGCCGTGTGCCCGACAGTCACCTAAAAAGCCACGGGCGGATTAGATAGTCGTAGTTGTCCGAGGCAACACGCAAACCCTCTTAAAGGTGATTTATTGTCAGATATGACTCGTCTCGCTGAAGGAAAAATCATATTTGAGTTTCTTCAGGGGAAAAATGTGAGAAACGGCATCCACACTCGGGCGAGTTATATGCTAGAAGGCATTGTTTTTTTCTCGAATTCCGGAATTACAATTCATATAGGGTAGTGATATGGATGGACTTCTTATGCATAAGGGATGAGGTGCATTTAGCATATTGATAAAACTTAAAATGAATATCAATTAGATACGAGCGTTAGGGTTTGTTATGTGGGTTATGGGCATGGATTGTTTTAAACAAACATTCAATGGGTGATATATTAAAAAAGGTGATTTATTATATAGACGTAATATAATATAAAAATTTACTGTTTAATAAAACTTTATCTGCAATGAAAAACGAAATTGTTATACAATATTATTCTACATTTTTAAAAAGTGTGTTTTTCATTCACGTTGAAGAATGAAATGTCGTCGTTGTACTTGAAAGTATCCTTTTACATTTATTTCATGAGAAGGGTGATAAAGGATGATTTTATTATAAAAGCACGCAAATGTGAGTAATGTTTGAACGAAAATTGAGTGGCTGCGCTTAAAGCATGCGATACCGCAATAGGGAGTTCTGGATATTAATTGCCACGATTAATCAAGTACTATAGATCGTTAGGATTCAGGTTATTCTCAAATACACGAGCAAATCGCAATTTGTCATAGTTTTCGTGTGAACACGAGCTCGTAAAGGATGCCGCAAGTGTACTTGTGATTGTATAAAGCTCGATCAGTTGGAACTCTCAAATTATAGTTTTGCAATAGTTTTGCTGTAATTCATCATGTAGAGATTTAATAAAACCTCCTGCGAGATATTCCAGTAATTATGTGAATCTCGTGAGAATATAATGCATTAAAACTATCCTCAACTATCTATTTGTGTAATATGTAGATAAACTATCCTCAACTATCTATTTGTGTATGTAGTCTTCGAAAATTTCAAAGATATGAAAAATAATGTTCATTGGCTGGAAATTAATCTAATGATTAAATTGGCAAAGGAAGAATTAATTCCCTCAATTTCCTGGATTTTAATTCAACTGGAGCAAAACTAATTTCAATTACTTTTATTAATTGGCTCGTGCAGTGAATTGGGAAACCAGCTTGTTCATCCGTGACCGTCAGGAAACCTAAAATCTCTGCTTCTCAATTTACTTTTTCCGCAGACTGTTTCCATCATTACCCGAGTATTATTTTAATCTTTAATTGCTTTTCATATTGAACATCAATTGCGTTAGATGTATAATAGTAATTAAATTAATTTTACTTCCTATCTACATTAAAATAAGTTGCAATAAAATAAATTTCAGTAGCACAGGTAGTACTTTAGTCAGCTGTTAGGAAGACGGATTATTTTCAGTAGTACTGGTCAATGTATAGTCAGATAATTTCTGGGTGAGATTTTCAGTAGTATAGGTCACCGCGTAGTCAGCCAAATTGGCCAAGGAGTAAAAGGGAGTTTCAGTAGTACCTGTCAATGTTTAGTCAGCCAACAATCTTAAAACTGCGGCAGTGTCTCAGAATGCAGTTTCAGATAATGTAGCATAACTATTCCATTTCGCTTCATGAAAGTTACCAACAAACTTTGACTTGACATACTTGAATGCACATTTCACGCAGTAACAGACGATTGTATTTTAGGAAAGCGTGAAAGTCAAAGGTGGAAAATCTGGGCAACGGAAACTGGTCCGCTTATCATGAGTACGCGGACATCCGGTAGTGGTTGAAAAACTGGTCTACAAGCTTCTCGCTATGTATTGCGCTATACAGCAATATTATAGCATGTGATAATAATTTATACATTCATTCGCTATTGTTTGTTTAAACTAAAATAACACAATCGGCAATTGAAAAACAATTCGCTTTCATATTTCAGGTGGCAGTCAGAGTCCTCTTCCAGCGTTACTGCTTGTTCATGGTGATTCCTTTACATGGGGTGCCGGGAATCCTTTGGACGGAAGCGCTCTTGCTGCTCATGGCAGACTCATTGTTGTTACCATCAATTTTCGCCTCGGCGTTTTGGGTAAGTTTGAAAATAAAGCTGTTAAGTATGATATGAATATTTTGTGGAAAAAATAAGCTCCTGATATATCGATGCAGCAAGGATAACTTGAATTGTATATATAACATAAAGTTTGAATAATGTTACTAGATAAACGAATGACACATACATAAATGAATGATCAACATTTGGCTTTATAGCTTTGTGCTTTTGGGGCCATATTAAATCCAAATCGGTCAATTACTTTTATACTGCAGTTCTGAACTAGCCACAGACGTGTTTTCATTCAGTTCACGATTGTTGTAACAATAACAATCTAGTTAAAGTCATGAGGATCTTTGCGA
Organism: Synergus coniferae; assembly: GCA_032164275.1. Taxonomy (NCBI): domain Eukaryota; kingdom Metazoa; phylum Arthropoda; class Insecta; order Hymenoptera; family Cynipidae; genus Synergus; species Synergus coniferae. The sequence goes on along the minus strand of JAUEJJ010000013.1, from coordinate 19,147,988 downwards.
GTTCCATTCTGGTTTTCGTGAGTTCCTCTACCTAAAGGAAGTTAAAGATAACGATATCGTTTCCAAGTTAAGCTGTTGTAGAATTCCATTCGATGCAGTTATCAGTTTCCTTTCGGTACTGATTTCGCAACTTTAGACTTTTTCCCTTTTACTGTAATT
>JAUEJJ010000013.1:19131712-19147729 GCA_032164275.1 Synergus coniferae | reverse complement strand
ATGTGCATGATTTACAGAAAAAATGTATTATTCTCAAATTTGCCAATCAAGATTCGTCAACAAAGATAAAGTAAACAATGTCATGTACAAAAATATTGTGCAATTTGACAACAACTTATTTCGTTTCCGTAATATTTACAATCTTTGATTGTCAAAGAAAAATTAAAGAGGTGTTTTTTTATTCTTTTATGAAATTATTAGATTCTTTGGCAGATCACTTTCCAGAGAATAAGAATTATTTTCCAAAGTAGACATCCTATATATAAATTGGTACGCGAAACATTCAGAAATACGGAGAACTTGAGTTGAGGAACGCAATACCGGCACAAGATCGAGTTTCCAGCGATGTTGAAAATCAGTTTCCATAAACTTCGGCAAGAGAGTTTGCTGGTTTCCATCCAATTTCGTATGTCGCCTCGACAGGTCTATCGATCTTCGAGCTAAGATTTCCTTCAACAATTACATCAGTCCCAAAGTTCTCATCCATCATCACAAAAAGTTCTCCTAATTCGATTCATATACAGAGTTCTGGAGACTAGTTTTTGTGGGAACATGATATCTACATTTTGCGAATTATTATGACGTCTCATATATTTCCTTTTTATTTTCACTTTGCGATTGTTGAATGTTGAGAGTTTTCAAGAATCATTAGACATTCAGTTGAATGCATTATTATAGTTACGCAGTTGTAAAGAGTCCTTAGAACATTTCTTTGGATCATTTCCTCTTGAAGTTGAAATAAAAATTCACGGCAGACATGAATGGCCACTCATTAAAAAACGCATCACGTGGTTGTGGAAAAGTCATTTCTTTTATCTTTAAAAAAGAGGTATTCCGGAAAAAGGTGCTCCCTGACCTGAGCTTCTGTCGTCATTTATACAGGCTATAGTTGGATGGTTTAAAGCTCCGGTTAATCGTCCAGTGAATATTTTAAGAGCTAATCTTCCCCATGAATTCACCGAAAAGGGTGTTGTTTGGTTTATTCCCTTTGAAGAGGTTCAATGTCAAACCACAGGAACCACACTTCACTACATGCAGCTTTTCTTATTGAATTTTTGAATACCTTCTTTATACATCAAGGAAAACGCTGTTTGAGCGATGAAATAAAAACAGGAATACATAAAATGACAGAAAGAACAGTTTTTAAAACTAGGGACTGTATAGACCTCTGTTATTATATACATATCACAACTATAATAATAATTATAGTCATGACTATAATTATTCATTATTATAAAATGAATAATTAAAAGAGCGATTTCACGAAATCTCGTTTTTAATTGTTCATTAAAATGGAATGAGATATGTATGATTTTAATTAGAGATTTTTGTAAACACATTCCATAATTGTGTCATTTCGTCTGTAAATGTAGTGAAACACAATCTCAAGCTAATTTAAGTAGTGCTTAACATTTAAAAGCAGATATAACGTGACAACGGATGTTCGTTATAAAATTACTAACTTCGCGCACATTAAGTTCCATGTTAAAAATTTATTTCTACACTTCAAACTTGGAAGTTCTCACTTACGTTCATAGCCCCAGGAATAAGTTTTTTTCATTATACTAACTCTTTTTATTCGCTAATGCTTTGTATAATTTTGCGTTTGATCTTCATGAAATTCCATGAACTCGTGATAGTGACTCAACGTCTATTTGCTTAATTAAAAAGTTTTCGTCTCTTTTCAGATACTTTTATCTTCAATCTATATTCTGAAAACAGGCTTATGTTCAAGTTTATAAGTTAAATGAACTTTCCTGATGAGAACTATTGATTTATTAGAACTATTTGTTATAAATATATAATTGTGCATGCTTTTTCTGAAACTGCAATGTTCCGAAATTCTTAAATTTTTTTTCCGTGTACAAAAGAAAAGAATCAATTTTCGTTGAAACAATCGATATTTATATTTTTTTATAACTACTATAATGAACCCGTTTCCTGAATGTTTTTATCTAAAGTGAAACAAAGCCTCGGGCGTTATCCGATATCGCTTCGCTAGTGAAAGCTGCAATGGAGAGCGATTCATTTTATTTCTTCTTTTTCTTTTGACGTGTACGTATTTATGTGCGCGGCACTCGAAGCCACCGCGTCTATGTGTACCGTCGATTCAAGTTCTGCTTAACGAGACATTTTTCTCTCGTATTTTTCTTTCCTTTTTTGTCACTCTCAAAGCACACGAGAACTTTGCATCAATAAGTCTGAAGAAGAATCACAAATCATCTATCACAGGGATAGTTAAAAAAAATTACTTTATATGCTATAACAGAATTTTAAGTCATAAAAGGAGACTAAAAAAGAAGTAAAATGAAAGAGTGTACACTTTTTTTATAACTTTCGTCCCTCTTCGAATCCTGCAGAATGTTCATCCTACACGAGTGTCGAATTTTTTTGTACGAATTTTCTGTACGATTTTTTCCCTTATGTTTAATGACTTTCACAAGAGTATTGCAACATCGCAATATTGCGGACATGTTGCGGAAAGATTTTGAAATATATTGCATGTTTGGATTTTCGGCGAATTTTTTGCTTAGACCATGTGTTCGTAAGCTGAGTTTTTCTGAGGACTTTTATTTTTCGAAGCGTTTGAAGATAGTGTTAAAATCCTGAAAGGAGAATATCGTTATGCGAAGCATATTTTGTTATAAAAAATAAATATTGAAATCTTATAATTTATGTAATAGGCAGAAGAGTTAAGATAAGCCTTGCAGAAAAAATGTAAGAGTATGAAGTATTTTCCACCCATATAATGACACAATCACATTAACTTAACTTCGTTTAGCGCGACTCTTGTTCTAGACTTCAAAGAGTTCGCGTGCCGAGGGCTTCTTTTCAACGGCCTCAAAGAAGCACGAGCTTAATAAGCTTGGCAAACTTAATGCACGACCTTTAAAGTTTGTAATCAATTGGGGTTGATAAAAAAAGTTAAACGTTTGCAAAGAGACCAAGCCAATATGACTTTTATTTAATTTCATCCCACTTGCACGAAAATACCGTTTCTTAATGGTTCTTTCTCAACTTTCTCTATTACTTTAATTTGTTTGTCTCTTACGGGAATTTAAACAGAGCGGGAAACCATTGAAAATTTAACGATGGTCATGTAAAAGACTCCAAAGAAAGACTTATTGTTAATTTCAAAGAGAGCTATTGAGAAAAGGTATTGTTTTTAAGCTTCGTTTTAATTCTGAATGAAATCCCGAAATTCGATAAATGGGTGAATCAATGAATAAAAGTGAAAAAGGATGTCCTAGGACAACCTCGTAATCATAAAACAATTTAATCGGGGAATTTTATTGATAGCATATTTATTTTTGTATTTATTTTTTTTATATTGATTTCAGAAAGGGAAATGAATTTGTAAATCGATTTCAAAGAACATGTATAGTATAATGCATTTGCTCTTCATTAAAATTCCAGTCTCTCATGGAAGCATAAATCAACCAAATGCGGATCACTCAGATTTAATGGAATTTGATGCTATAATGCCAAGCACTTACCAAATTAAAGTTTATTATATTTACGTTCTCTATGAAGTTCGAGAATTTACTTCAAATATTAATATTGTTTTGTTTCTGCAAAAGAGATTAATTATCAGAATATTAAGTATTAATTACTTCACATGAATTTCCTGAAAATAAATTCGAATTTACAGATTTGAATTTCAACTGAACGTTCTTAAGGGCATGTAGAAGAGGAAATTTTAGCTATATATACTCGTAAAGTAATAATTTTTAAAATTTTCCAAACCAGACAGACGTAAAGAAGTGATTGAAGAACGCTTGTAGAAAAAATTGTATTTCTGGTTAAATGGGCCTTTTTGGTCTTCACATTGAATAAAGAATTTTAAAAATGACATAAAAACCCCTCTGCTACAATATTTTTCGGGATTTGTCCGCTTTTATAGCTAATAATCCCATTTTCGCAAAAATAGCGCACTTATTCTCCCTAGGGTTGATCCTTTCATGTATCATGAGCTCACAAGCTCGTTTCAAAAATGATATATGTATATTGTACGATAAGAAGATATTTTTTTATGTTTCAGGATTTTTGAAAACGGGTACAAAAGGAAGTGCTCAAGGCAATTACGGCCTGATGGATTTGGTGGCTGGGCTTCACTGGTTAAGAGAAAATTTAGCTGCTTTTGGCGGGGACCCTAATCGTGTTGCGGTACTCGGATATGGAACTGGTGCCGCTTTGGCTAATTTTTTAGCAGTTTCACCTATGGCTAAAGGTAATTAAGTAATTTAGATATTAAAGACATACTTTAACCCCTCCTCCAGCAATATTTATATAAAAATTATACTTATTTGAAGTATATGCCATATTTTTAAATGGTGCTCATTTGAATAATTTCGTATTTGAAGCAGTTGTGGAAAATAACTTTTCTTAACTGACGTAACTTCTTACACATGCACGTAAATTCACAGAGAAGCAGATTTATGAGAGAAATTAGTGTGAAATACGTGGGATTCGTGTAACAAGAGATTGCAGGGTAATCATCCGTTTTCATCACAGTGGGTCTAAACGAATGTGTTTTGCTTCCACTTTTTTCTTCGCAGCAACCGCAAGAATCGAGCATTCATTTTTAAATTAAATTGCTGGAAGTCATTGTAAAAGGTTGTGCTCTGATATTACCCGAGAGCGAATAGAAATCTATAATCAGAATCTTATCGAAATCCCTCTCACCTTTTATGTTTATGGGTTTTCCGCTTTATCGTTTGAAAATTCTATAAAAAGATTGAAAAGAATCTTTAGTGCTTTGAGTGAAACTGAGATTCAACTCTCGATTGAGTTATATGAGATTTCTTCTATCAATGAAGTTTTAAACGACTTTAAAGTATTTAGCTTGACACGTTCCATATTTTTATTAAAACGCTCTGCTTATTGGGCGTTCCGAAAAATATCAGCAATGAAAATGGACGAGGTGGAAGCGCGATATGGTCCACGCTGACGGAACACCGACAATTTAAAAATGTCTCGCTGGATTGACAGCCAGCGTTTGTAAAAATATACACTCATGCAAATTTTTCTATTTCAGCCATTTTATTTATATTTCAATAGAATTCAAGCCTTTCACTCGTTTCATTTGTTATCGTCTCGGACATTTAGTCTCTCATTTCAAAATTTCAGACGTCCGTGTGAGGAAAATCATCTGCTAATCGTTCTTCAAGCTTTTATTTGCGATAGTTTATATCCGTGCTTTTAGTGGAATCAATAAGAACGACGTGTATCGGAAACGTCAACATCGAGGCTCAAGTGCCGAATTTTTTAACGATTTCATATTTCGTGTGCAGGAGACAGACAATTCCGACTTTCATCGAAACGTCACCTGTTGCCAGAAGTGGAAATTTTAAAGTTCGATACTCGTATTAAACTTGGCCATCTGATTCATTTTACTATTTTTATAAAAGCTTCCCCCTTTCAGTTAAAAAAAGAGGATATTTTAGACCTTGCGGGTATTGTAGTCTATTTCTTTTTGATGTCCAAAAGTTTCTTAGCTCGTTTTGAAGATTTTAAAAACTCGAGATTTTTGGAGGTTGAAGAGTTCTTGGCAGGGAAAGAATAAGAAATTCGTGTCGCAGAATGTGCTCGTGGCATTTCGAGTACAGAGTGGAGCTGGTACTAGAGACTTAACAAGCTTTCTCGAGGGCTGTCCTACCATGACAGTGCCACTGTCATCTCGTTCTGTCCGCTAACGAACCTTAGGTATACTACCGAGACACAATGCATCTCCGTTCGTTCTTGTACCATTTGGTGCGTCCTTACACCCTTCTTCATGAAGCCCTGGTGTCGAACACGCTCTGCACCCTTACTACCTTCAGAGAGCATCAAAGAAAAGCAGTGGGGGTGAAAAAGGGTTCACACACAATCTCTGAAAAAATCTTTCGGTTGGTAAAATATAGTCAGAAATGTCACCCTACGAGAATTTACACTCTGTGAAGTGACTTCCTGGTTAGAATTTATCAAACACAAATTAAAACAACTGTTACTAACGATTTATTCTGTAGGCATTTAAATTAATTAAAAGGCGGATTCTTATATCAAAATATTCAGATGTTAATGATGTGGATGTTTACTGAAATGTTGACTGGGTGTTTTTTTAACGCTATTTTCCTCTTGCGACTATCTGGCCAGGCCCAACCCTGGGCCGAGAGATTCGCTATATACTGGTGAAATCGCCACTCTAAATTGCAATATCGGGTATAGCAATAAACCTCTTTCTCGCTACTTCGCTCGTGAAATTCATTGCCCTTTTACGTGCATTTTCAGTTTCAGGTGAGCAAAAAGTACGAGCGGTTACCCTTTAGAGTTTAAACTTCCTGTCATAAAGGAAAGGAATACAGGGTGGAGAGGCTCTCCTTGTTTACAGGAAAGCATCAAAGATATATGAAAATTTAAAGACATTAATGTAAAAAAAATAATACATTTTCTCTGATGAGAATGTAAAAATTTAAAACATTATTTGGTTTATATGTTTATATCAATAAAGTAGCATCTTTTTATGGTGCAATTTTTTTATATAACGCAATTTATAACTTTATGTTTAATTACAAACCCCCGTAAATATATTTTGCTTTAACATACACTGAACTAGGGAACTTTTTCGCTCTAATTTACTTAAATAATAAGAGCGGTCGTTAAAATGCATTTTGATTAAAACATTACATTACTTTTTTATATTATTTTTTACTGGTATTTTTTAAAATAAATTTTTAAGTGCTATTTTGCAGCTTATACATATAAATGGAAGCATGTAAAAGAATTTTTCTATTTTTCTTTACATATTTCTTTTAGTGCACTCGTAGCATAACTGCTTCTCGAAGAAATATAGAACCCTAATTTTCCGTTTTCTTGAGTATGCTGTGCCAGAAGAGTCATATCCTAGTTTCGCTCAGCGAGGTCGTATTATGTTTCATAGGTGTTGTTACTTCAACTTTTATGAGTTTTGAAGTGCTCTGTTATTAATGGTATACACGAGTTTACTAATTTTCACATTATCATTACACATTATCTCTACTCTTTATTCATTGTCTTCTCTTTAATCAAAACCATAAATTTGTGCCTGTTCCCGGGAAAGTATTAAAAACATTTTTAAAGGGAAAATATTACATTTCTTTTCACTTCTGCACAAAATAAACAAAAACGAGCTTAAGCATATTTCGTTCAGCGCTGATATATTTACATTTTTGTATCGTTAGTCACATCGCTTCATCCTTTTTACGTTCAACAGCAAAAAGCTATGTGATAATTCTCTTTGAGGAATACCTAAACCTGAAAACATCAGGCATTACTCAACTGGCTCATTGAAATTTAAAATTCAGATATTTTATGTAATTCGGAAACACCATTGTACAGGATGCATGTAGGATATGTATCTCGAGATCAGAAAACGGAAGTCGAGTCAGAGGAGTGCTAGTGGTGGCGGAAACAATCTATCGTCAAAACTGCTACAATTATAAACGTCACTTTAGAGTTTGTTAAAGAGTTTTTGTTAATTGTCCAATGCTGGTGAACAAAGGATATGAAGATGAGAATAATTGTCTATATATAAAAAAAAAAAATGATTTTGAGTTTCTCGTGTAGAGATTTTTTGCAATAATATCTACTAATGATGTTCTTTTATTTCTGATTGTTACAGAACTCATTCAAAGAGTTATATTACTTGGAGGATCGGCTTTATCCCCTTGGGCAGTACAACGAGAACCTCTCATGGTGAAACGTCGTGTAGCTGAAAAGATTGGCTGTCCTGGGGATGTTGAAGTTGATGATATTGCTCCATGTCTTCGCCTCCATAATCTTGAGGAGCTTCTTGATATCCAACTCGATCCACCACGATTCACATCTGGTTTCGCACCTTTTATTGATGGAGCAGTTTTGCCCCAAACCCCCACCCAGGTAAGATTTATTGTCATAGTGCTTTAAAAAATACCATTTCTTGAATTTATTATAGCACTCCAGCTGAAACCATTTGTTCACCATTTTTATTCTGCAAGGACATATAAAAAGAGAAAATAAAATTAAGATTTATGCTATCTTTTGTCTTCATGGTTAATTCAATAGCAATCAAAGATTGTGTATCATCTGTCGAAAAGGGGAATTCTGTTTTACTATATTATTGCGTTGCTGTCTGTCATCCATTTAACCCTAGTCTATTGGTTTTCGCATTTTGAATGGTCGGAGAATCGATGAGCTTGCTAATTGGAAGGACAAGCGGTTGACGGATAGAGTCTCTGAATCCGACATTACGTCGTGTAGTTTGTGTGACCGACGTAAACGTTTATCCTTGCAGCATACACACATAAGCCTCTTTAGGGACAAAAATCCTTGATGAACTGGAACAACATACTCCTGATAGAACATCAATCTGTTTTTTTGCTGTTAGTTGTTCTCGTTAATAATCAAAGTGCTCATCTAATGAAAGTAACAACTTTCAAAATTCTAATTGAATATTGAATAAGATACATTAAGTTTAATAATTAAATCCAAGGATTCATTAAATCTGATATGGCCGATTACATTTCATTCATTTTACTGTATTTATTTTCTATTCACATAAAATTGCAAGAATTGAATCTTATTCATGAGAATAATAAAAATTGTCTTGTCTCTCGCTTTAGAATTATCAGCCTACTGTATCTTCCACTGGATTCATGCCCTTAACACCAGGACCTGGCGCGGAATTTGCAACGTTCGGTGATCGTGATTTGATAATGGGACTTACATCCGTTGAAGCGTGGCTGGATTTGTCGGAAGATGATTTACAAGTAAGTGGATCATGTTTATGAAGACGTGAAAGCACACGATTACACGAGAAAGTAATACAAACTATTAAAAAAATAATAATTTTACAATGTGAGATTTTATTTCTAGCAAGAAATTTTAATAAGATTAATCAGATTAGACTAAATATGCATGAATTTTCATTGCTAGTCAACTTTAGACTGAATTGCATGAATTCAATTGTAATTAAAATCGATCCTATAAATTAGCAACTATTAGTCCTTTGACCACAGTCCTGTGTGGCTATTTGTCTAGTATATACATACTTATCATTGAGCCACATGTTTGTTAATTATCCCGCATGTGCCCATCACCCGTATATTGGAAAGCTCAGAATTAGAATCACTATTTTCTTTGATTAGTGTCTTCCAAATTTTATTACTATCAAAAGTTCTGCTAAGTTCATCCATCATATAAATAAATATCATCAATTGATGATATTTAGCGCGCGTATAATATTGATAATAGATATGAAATATTTTATATTTTGTCTATATTGAAGGGAGGTTTTTGATTTCTTTTTTGCGTGCAGAATGGTTTCAATGAAACAAGACGGGATCGAATCCTTCGTACTTATGTGCGAAATACGTATCGCTATCACCTGCACGAGATTTACTCCACCCTTCGAAATGAGTACACTGATTGGGAGAGAGGCGAACAGAGTCCCTTGGCTATTTGCGAAGGACTTCTTTCGCTTCTTGGGGATGGTCAGGTGTCTGCTCCTCTATTGAGACTTGCTCTGCTGCACTCGGCCTCAGGTGGACGTGGATACTTCCTTCATTTCCAACCTGGCGATCAACCAAGTCAAAGGGGTGAAGAAATACCGTATCTCTTGGGAATACCGCTTCTGAGAGGTGATTCGTCCAATTTTATCGCCAAGAATTACACTCTGGTTGACGAAAATCTGTCGAGGTTGCTAGTCCACTATCTCTCAAACTTCATACGAGGCGGGTAAGTTGAATGAAAATCGATAACACATTTACGAGTAGAATTTATAGTGCTGTTGACAACTGTTAAAAGAGTCATCTATATCCTGCAGCTTAAAATGAAACTGTGTTTGAGATTTATGTAGTATATACCCGATTTTACGATTTAATGTGCACTTTCAACGTAAGCAAGTAGATGCATTAATTTTTTGTTTCTCGTTTAATGTGTTTCAATACTAAAGACGACTTTTTTTAAATTCTAATGACGTCTCGACTAAATTTAGTGTTTGAGCCCCAGTTAACCGAATTTATACCAGAGGCGGAGTAATCGGCCCTCACACGATTTTGATTGATTCCTCGGATCAATATTTCAAAGCATCGGAAAGGAAGAAAAATGATGACGGTGCAAATCAGGCTAACTGAGAAAAATTGAGTTGAAAGTGTCTAAATATATTATGTAGGTGTAAACTTTGAAAGCAAAAAGAAGGCGATATTTATAATGCTGAGAGGCATAAAGCTGTTTCTCTACTTTTTATGTTTACAATACAGGTACTGAGAATGAAGATATAAATATGTAACCCTTTATTATTTAACATCAGATTATATCAGATATATTATATCAGATCAAGCTTGGATTTATCCTCACTGAGTTCCACTTACAATCATTTTCTATTAGCTGAATATACTTCATAAATCTAAAAGATAGCAATTTTCATTTACATGTGGCCATTTCAAAATGCTGTATAAATGTAAATGAACTCAATAATCAAAGTAACGCACAGTAAACGCGAACTGGTTATATACTGCGCGAACGACGAAGCTCGGCTCTAAAGGAAGGGAAGTTGAATTCAAGGGAATGAAGTTAGATGAAATGTGGAGATAGAGAAAGATAACCGCTTATCCAGAAGTGCACTCAGTTGTGGAAACTTCTAATTGATGCTAACATTCACCTCTTATATGATATGTTAAAGTGACTATAATACAGACTAGAACTATTATATCAGATTGAGATTATGGAACGGATATGCTGCGATAAGAGTTAAACTATTTGAAATAATATTGACACAGAGAAGACAGTGATGACTGTTGGAAATTTTTTCGAATCGAAGAAAAGAGTAAATTATAACCACCTGAAGATTGCATTAATTAATTTAATAATGATAGGATGAATAAAAATGTTCTATTTTCCGTGGATTTAGATGAAGAAATTAATTTTGAAGAATAGGAAGAAGTTTGAAAAGTATGTGCACGATGGCCATCTTAAAAGGTGATATTCGCTGGTATCTCTGCTGGTATAATCTTTGAAACTTGAAAGTTAATGTCATTATTGGTTTTCTAGAAACTGATGGCATATATGCTCTTCAAGTTTAGGCGCGCGGGGAATCCACGAAAACTCAACGTTAATTCTGCAACTTAAAGTTGGTCGAACTTAAGTGCAGTTCAGATTGCCTGATGTAATACGAGTATTAAGAGGTCGGTGGTAGTCATAGAGTAAAGTTACAGAAGCGACGAATTCTCTTACCTGGAGAAGCACCAGGGCATGCAATTCCCAAAGTTGCGATTGCGTTGACGTGGCATCAGTTTCCATAGTAATTGGCGAGCGGTGCCTTGCCTTGGTTGTTCATAAAGTCGATGAATATCGGAATATTCGACGATGGAATTGAAACGACGGGACAGACGACTGTAATGATAAACGATGAATGCATCATCATAGATTCAAAGCGTCGTGCAATACAATTTCCTATATTTTACAAATAGATATAAGGAAATTACCATCCTTTTCTCTTATCGTGAATGCAAATTCATTTTTCTTTTATTTTAATGAAATTTGAGAAAAATTTTAGAAAAATTATGTAATCGATGCCCAGTTTAGTGTTTCGTTGAAATAAAAACGACAATTTGAATTTCGTATTCAACATTTTTGCATGTTTATCAAATTATGAGAACACTTCGAAAATTCTATAACGATTCGTGTGATTCTTGGATTAAATTCAAGCTTAGTTTGACTAAGAGCTTTTCTGAATAAGCGGAAGCGAGAATTCGTGGTTGCATTCTATAACGTATTGCAGTAGGTGCTGGCCAATTTGGCATTCGAATGTCACACTGGACGATGTGCGCCAAAATGTTGCTCTCCTTTCCAACAATCGGTGTTGACCTCATTAAAGAATGGATGTAATTCAACTCTCGGATTGAATATTTTATTTGAAAATATCCTTCATATCAGCGATATACCCATATAATATATAATACCCATAGAACTTTATATTATCCATTCCCTTTGTCGTATGAGAAAATAATTTTCATACTATTCTCAATCCTTCAAAAGGAATTATTGAATAGATTTGCACGTTACTTGTTTCAGGGATCCTAACAAAGTTAGTTCTATGAGCAGGGCGGAGAACAGCACATCAAGCTCTCCCTTCTGGGATTCATATGACGCTATAAATCAACTTTATCTTGAGGTTGGTCGCACAACAGAGATTCGATCACACTACAGAGGACACAAGATGAGTCTTTGGTTAAACCTCCTTCCGCAATTGCATCGTCCTGGGTACGAGGTTAGCATGCGACACCATCATCTTATGGAGAGTGCGAGTTTATATGAGGGAGCTGTGCGACCCCAAACCATGGCATTACCGATTCCAGCCCCGCCTATTCCCGTTCCATCACCAACTGAGCCTTCAATGCCTGTCACCATCTCGACAACCGAGTGCACGCCGAACACAACAACCATGGTTCCAACCACCGTCAAAACCCAACAATCGAATCTCGGAGTAGGCCCTAATAATCTTCTCCGGAAATTAGCCTCGAGCCACTATCAAAGCTACACCACTGCCCTAACAGTCACCATTGCTGTTGGAGTCTTTCTCTTGCTTCTGAACATCCTGATATTCGCGGGGATTTATCATCAACGTGATCGCAGCTCTTCATCTTCTTCAGGATTGGGTGGATTTGGAGATAAGAAGAAGGAAGAGCTTCTGGAAGCTGGCTGCTCTGGAATCGAAACCTCTAGTAAACGCAGGCTCTCTACCTTCGCTCTAAGCGACTCGCCATCTTCGAGTCCTACGCCACACAAAACAAAACTTGTTGACGAGCTAGAGATGCAATTGCAGGAGTTTCAGTGCTCACCACCTCCTGGCGGAAAGAGACTGATGGATCCTCCCACATACAACAGAAATCTTTGTACTCAGAGATCCAGAACACCATCACCTTGTGTGGATGCTACAGTTGCTCGAGACGACGATGATGATATCGATATTGATGATGGTCTTCCGGAGCCTCCACCACCACCGAAAGCTCCTGCTCCCAACATCGCTGCTCTAGCTTGTCCCGGGATTTTGAGACAGCCCGGAACTCCTGGAAGTGCAAAGAAACGAGTTCAAATTCAGGAAATATCGGTGTGATGATGGTAACACCAGTCAAGACAGTGATAAAGACTTTTGGAAGAAGTACTTCTAAAACTTATCGAAACTTCATGTTCGTTACTACAAGTTAATTCGCCACAAAACTCCGATACCTTTGTTAGAATTGAAGCGAGTTAAATCGGAGGGTGCCAGTCATTATTTGCAATCAATTGCTTAACTGATGTGGAGTTGGTGCTGAGGCATTAGATGTAAAGGTGACACATGGAATTCATTATCTGAATGTAACGTGGGATTGATGTGACCTCAGGAAGAGATAAAAGGCCATTCGCGCATCGTCTGGTGGCAATTATCTCAGCATCAAGCGGAATTACTTGAGGAATTGGAGGTGGCAACTTCTGCCTTCAATTGCAAGAAGGAAGAGAAGCCAAAGTTTTCCTCTTGATGGTGGTACTTTGATGTGCAGAATCATATATGAATTATGTATTACTGAAAGTGAAATCGAAGTTGTGTGAAGCGGTTATGCCGAAATAGATATTAATAATTTTTTGAATAATTGTTGTGGAGTGAATGGAGTGCGCGGGTCCATCCTAATATATTTTTTTCCAAGGGGTGCTTACAAGTCAACTCTTAGGTACAACAAAAAACAGTGAAAGTCATTTCCCTAGTATTGTATAAGAAAATTGACTCAAGTCGAAGCGAATGATGCTAATGAACTTTGAGACTGAGTTTAATTTGGCCATAAATTTTCTGTTTGCAACGGTGGAGAAAATACGTAATAATTGATACGTAAATTAAACGCACAACGCATACAATTGTAAATAGAGAGGATCGCTTCTATGTGGAGAATTTTAATTGTAAGCATCCCTGTAAAAATAAACACTTGTGCTAGGGGCCATTCTTTAGGTTAACTAGAAAGAAAGACGCTCGTGTCGTTTCATTCGCAGGTGTCTGTGCATCATTGTTTGTATTATGAGCTACTGAGGGATGGTTGTGGCAAGGAGAGTGTTACGTCCACATTATAATTGAGAAACCGATCCTCAAATCTGAAGTTAGCTTCTTGTTGGTAGAAATTTTTGTGCTTCTTACGTTATTGTTGTCTGTTACTTTGTTTGATGATTCGGATACGTGTAACGAATCGAAGAGCGGAGAAGGAATTGGGCGAATGGTCACAGGCTTTTGGTGATCCATCTCCAACACAAATTTACGAATGTCCCAGTTACCATTTTACATATATACATATACGAGTTACACATTTAGCATAAGCATATACAGATACACGTGCAAACACGTGTCTGCATTCGTACGTGTACTCATAAAAACGAGTCTATCAATGTTTCGAATGTTGGAGTTTGTTTAATAAAGACGTAAACTATTTAAAGCATGATCTTTCGTCTCAATATCCTATTTTTCAATTTCATTCTTTTCTTCATTCATTCAAATTGTTTTAATCTCGATTTTAATTCACGGGCCAATTTTGAAAAAGGAAAGGTAAGTGACTATCAGAATAATTTTCCTTTAACCTTTCTTTTAAAACGATTCGGTTACACTGCGGAAAGAAACTTTTCCTCTTTTTCCTCTGTGGACCAACGAAGGGCAACTGAAATTCCGATGATGTCAGCTCCATATCAGCATTCGTGAAAACCAGTCACTTTCGTAAAACTGATCCCACATAAATTTTGCCGTTTAGCAGATAATATTTTCTTATCCTTTCAAAGGGTCACCAGTTTTTTATCTATAGAAGAGACCTTTGAAATATTCTCGCCATTATTTTGTAGAGTTTGAAAATTCCTTTCCCTTTAAATCTGGAAATCCTTTACGAATTCCTTACCATTTTATTCAGAACTTCCAGGAATCTACTGAAAATCATTAACATATTCCGAATAATTACTGTAAAAATTTCAGTGGCATATCTGACATTCTAGAAATATTTCAGGCATATTCTAATAGAATACCTACATCGTTAAAGTAAAACTTCTTAAATTCCTGGCATACACATTCTGAATTTTCATACCCTATATTTCGAATATTCTGACAATTTGGGGTGACTTAACTACTGGATATCCGTAAAAAAATGTGAATTTAATATTATAATAGTATAATGGTGTATGAGAATGAGTTAAAAAATGACTGAGTATTGACATTGCAGTTGCACTGGGGTTGACGCGAAGCTAATAGGGTGCTTGCCTCTCGAGAGTCAAGCAAACGAGATCGCCGCAGGCAGAAGTATAATAATTAGTCATGCCATAAAGTGAGTTTGCTTCGTGACCGGATGAAAATGAACCACTTCACCCTTAGCACCAAATGGATGCTGGTTCGCTGACACATTACACTTACAACTTACTCGTTTACATAATAATTTCAAAAGTTCTACGACTTTTTCCTTCATTCCGTTTATGAATACTAATTTACATTTTTTAATAAGATTTCTTTTTGATAGAGGGTAGATCTATATCAGAAAGGGAACTTGCATTTAATAAAAGTAGAAAATTCCTGAAATCATCTGAATTACTTTATGTAACTTTTCGTTTTATTTTCCAAAAAACAATTTTTCTATATGCTCAGTCTGTATGTAATGTACAAATTCATAATTCATTGAAATGTGTTTCAAAGTGTTGCCTATAAGTGGTCATTCGCCCCCGGTGTTATGAATATTAAATACCACAATAAAGAGCCATTCAAGCACTTCTGCGTGAAACTTTACTGCCATACTGTGTCGTGTAACTTTTTATTATCATCATTTTCTTGATAAATTATTATCTACAATATTAAGGAAAATAACATTTTCGGTTTTGTAATTTAAATCGATTTCAGAATATCAAAATAGGTTTGTTTGTACTATAATTGTAGTCTAGTTCAATCAATTTCAGTTATTCACTGTTCAATGTTACTGAAGCTTTCATAACTGTAAATTGAATTTTGCGAATATAACAATACCAAAAGCCAGT
>JAUEJJ010000013.1:19118432-19131612 GCA_032164275.1 Synergus coniferae | reverse complement strand
TATTCACTGTTCAATGTTACTGAAGCTTTCATAACTGTAAATTGAATTTTGCGAATATAACAATACCAAAAGCCAGTGGGTAGAAACTTGATTTGGTCCACAACGTCATATGTTTTCCAGTATAATTGATCACCCACAATTCCCTTTCAAGTGCAGAAAAAAATTATCTATTGGTGTTCCAATGAAAATTTTCTCAATTAAAATGATTTCATAGGATTGTAAAATTACATCATATAATTTTTAACTACACCTTACAAATGCGACATCAAAATACTGAAACACATTGAAACTGTAGAAATGTCAACTGAAATTAAATCCTTCATATTTGACCCTAACAGTTTTTCATAAAATTTCATATTAAAAAATGATAACGAATTCAGAATTTCAACAGAATTATCAAAGCGTTTTTATTAACAATATAAAAATTTTAAATGTCATAAAGTTTGTAATATGCTATAAACTTGAAAATTTATAAGGAAAAAGACGCTTTGATTAAAATTTACAT
Organism: Synergus coniferae; assembly: GCA_032164275.1. Classification (NCBI taxonomy): domain Eukaryota; kingdom Metazoa; phylum Arthropoda; class Insecta; order Hymenoptera; family Cynipidae; genus Synergus; species Synergus coniferae. The sequence continues at coordinate 19,131,107 of JAUEJJ010000013.1, read as the reverse complement.
GTCTTAATTATTGCCTTAATTTCCATAGGTTTCTCGAAAAATTTTTTAGATGTTGGGATATCCACTAACGACGTTCTTCTATAGTCTTCCCTAACTCGATAATAACTGAGCGTGTCATTACAGCTAACAAAGTGGATTAGAGTCCAGTGACTCCCAGGAAGTCTCAGAATGTTTTGCTCGGTATGTATCTACAAACTGGATCTCCTACATAGTTTTTAGTCACTTACAACCTTGGTTTTGTTAAGCAAACTAATTATTTCCAGGATTGAAAATCACAGGATTTCTAAATCCCGTGATTTTGACTCAAAAAGTTAATTTTAAATAAAAATTGTTTACCAATTTCTTTAAAGGGTAATTATTTTGGTACTGTATCTGTATTATTTAAGAAGACAGTTATCAGTTCTTTGTTTCCAGTTTCTTGCTCACCGATACAAGTTATCGCTCTTGTAGCCGTAGATTTGGCTGTAACTACTTCTTCTGCTTTCGAGTTTTATGACTGTAGAAAACTTTTTGCTGAAACGACCAAAAGTTTGCTGAAATCTGTTAATATTTTGTCTTCTTTTATCGGTGGTATCTTCTCTATTCGAGAAATGAAATCAGGGTATAGATGTGTTGTTGGAGAGAAACACATAAGATGATTTAAAAAGTCGCCAGAAAATAAATGTGAATATGAAGATTTCGGAGAAAAGAGAAGAAATTCAAACTGCTGAAGGTCGATAGAAAGTGGGGGGATATTGCGAAAGGAAATCCGACGTTAGATACTGGAATCCCGATAAAATGGAAATACCTACACGTCGCAAGAAGCTATGTAGATTGTATACGCAGTGCAGTATGTTACAATCAGTAACAGCAGGTGAAAATAGCAAGTGGATTTATTCCCTGCTCGAACCGCACTTGTCGTTCAATAGTTGACTGCATAAAGTCCGCAACATCTTGCATTGGACATGGAAATAATCAAAAGCCTGCAATAAATTATTGCTTTGTACATCCGTCATATATAAATTCTGCTTCGCGTCACTTATTCTTTCTTGACAAATTGCAGTGCGAATAAACAGCGAGAGGATTCCATTTCTGTGCCAATGGCCATAAATTTTTTGAGTGTTAAACGTACAACTTAACAAAAAATATCTGGACTCTCCTTATTATTATTCTGTAAACTGCACCAACTCAGTTCTTTCTGCTTTTTCTCCTTTTATTCGAATTTCCAGGACATGAACATCTTTTATGTGAAACAATGTCTTCAAGAACAATGCTTTGCATTTTCATTTTTGTATTAGCTTCATAACATACAATATTGTGAAAATGAACGAATATACGATATACGCCCTCTTAATTTTAGAAAATATTAAAAGTGGAGTAAGTGGATACATTTTTATGGTTTTGATTAAAGATTTGAGGTCTTCAGGAGGATTTCAAACATTTTTCTTACGTGAGTTGTGCAGGAGTTATAAAGAATTATAATTCTTAATTTTATTATCACCTTTGAGGATTTAAATGTATGGACAATCCTGAACAATATTTATGAAGACGTTGAGAGATATTAGGAAAGCCTTGAAAATAATGATTACTTGAATGTGGCAATGAGAATCGTAAATTACATTGTATGCGTGACAGTAAAATACTTCACTGATTTAGATCATCTCCACAGCATATTTTCATAATTTACGATTATGATACTGCTTCTACTCTACTGACAGTTGTAAGTAAAGTACTCAACTATACAAGCTCTAAAAAACTCAATACTTGTCACACTTTGAAATCAATTTGAAAATTTCAGTTTTTCCTGTTACTGATAACTGAACACTGGCCAATATATGTACAAATACAGCTTATGCAATATATAGGCATTTATCGACATTTATCTTTTATTTTCTCACTTTTAAATCAAAACATAAAAGTAATAAAAGTTCAATAATAACTCGAAAGTTATCACACTTTAGTTGGTGGACTTGTTTTTCTGCAAAGCAATATTATCTGTCACAAGCAAAACGTATTCGACACAACAATATGTGCAATAAAGGTGAAGATGAAAATTCAGAGTTTAGTGGTCGTAAAGGGCGAGAAGTGAAACAGTATTAAAGGCCTTGTTGCAAGAGTGGAGTAATCCCCTGGATGACTCCAGTTTCAGGAATTTCAATTAAATATATATTAAGTAAATTAAATATTTATTATTTTTTAAAAATGCAGTTTGTTTCTCTAATAGAAACGTGAGAAAAACAATCATGATTAATATTTACAACTTTTCTTGTCCATTCCGGTAATTAATTAATTTTTCCCTGAAATAATATAACATCCTAAAATGTGAATTTTTTCGTTATTTTCATTTCGAACCTCAATGCGAGTGGATCTAATTTTTCTGCCGTGAAAGTTCAGAGAAGGCTTTTCGACCCCATTTAAAAACTTTTCCAATTTACTAAAACGTGAAATTAAAAAAAAATTTCTGCATCCCAGTAGCCCCAGGAAAATTTTAAGATAGACTGGTGTCCAATTAGTCTCTGATGTGGCTTTTTCAAGGCCGTTTAATCTAGACGGGGTGATCGAGGCGAGTTCAGGACCTTTACATATTAATGTTTTCAATTTTGTCTGTTATTTAAGATATGGCGTATCCCGAAGGATAGGTTCAGGAGCTATAGAAGGAATATCAGGGGGTAAGGAAAGTTCCGAGAAATAAAACGAATCTGGAGGGATGAAGAGAGAATAGAGGGAATCCTGGGGATAGGGGATGTCCCATGGGATAGGGGCTCTCCCATTGGACAGGAGAAGTCGCGAGGGGTAGGGGAGATCCCTTGGGATATGTGATCCCAGAGAAAGGGGCAATCCCGAGCGATAGAGGGACTTCTATAAGACAGAAGTGATTCTGAGAATTAGGGCTAGTCCGGCGGGATAAACTAAGTCCCGTAGGATAGAGGGAACCCCGTGGGATGGAGATAGTCCCGAGGGATAGGGTGCATCGCATGGGATAAGTGAGATTCTGTAAGATATGAGCAGTTCAGTGGGATAGGTCAAGTTTTGAGTGATGGCGGTAATCGAGGGGAAGAAAGAGTCCCAGGGGTTAAGAAGGGTTCGTGATATATGGAGATAATAGACTAAGATTTTTTGCTATCAATTTGGATGAAAGGTATGTTGGATATTGATACATTTTTTTATTTTAAGCCACGTTAGTTGGTTGTCGCAATTTTGATTTATCAGAATCTTCTTCCTTTACTGCAAGTCTTCCGGATTTGAGCTCATACATAAAATTCACGTGCTCACATACTGATCCTGAACGGAGTTTGGTAGGTAATCCGTGCAGGGCCTCGAGCATGATACAGAAGCAGCCAGAAGGGCAGCCTGCCATTTGTCACTCTAATACTCGACCGATGCTACACAAGGGTGTGGTTTGAGATGAGGTTGAACCCGGAACGACCATAGGGGGTTTGTTGTGTATTAGTATATCCGGGTTTTCGATATATACGTTTGTGGTTATCTGTACAATTGGCGGGTTTTCTGATTATCTCTCTTTTTCTCATGCATATGTATATGTATCTCGCTGTCCTCGTCCCTCACCACAACCTACCGGTTGGAAAATTGTCCAACCGATGGGAAAAAAGTCGCTCATTTCGCGGCTTCAGTACATTATTTATTCTGCACTAAACTGAGATAAATGACGCGGAAAATATTGGAATAGAGCCGACAACTTCGATCCGAGCAGAATTTGCAGCTTCCTTTCGCCAGAATATGTATCTTATTCATATATTTTCAATGCAAGGTACAAGAAAGAAAGGGGATACTGGAATGTATATAAATTTACCCTTTTCACTTTTCTTGAAAATGAAATACAATTTTTTTCTTTCAAATGGGATTGATACCAAGACCAGCATTTTTGAATTTTTACTTTTATGCATCAACCATTCTACGCTAGTTCTCTCCCTAATTCGTTAATACAGACTTCAAATTTCAAAAACATCGATGTTTATGTATGCAATAATTTCTCTTGTATAACTTCTTTCTTGAGAATAATTTTAAGTCAGATTTAATTATAATGAAACCACAACCCTGCGAGATAGAGCATATTGCAGACTAATTTTAAAAAACGGGTTTGTAGAATTATTGAGTTATGAGAATGTACTAACAGTCATTATTCACACAGGATTGTAAATCGTTTAGAAGTGATTATGAAATATGACGGAGCAACTAATCCAGTCTGTAGTATTAGAGTATTTACGTCAGGTGGATCATTTGAATTCACGACTCACCCAACTTTTGCTTAATTGCTGGATGCCTTCTCGAAATGGTCTACGCGCACACATTTCACATTTTAATATCAAACTTACTACGTTTAAAAATTTAGTGAAGAAAAATGCATTTATATCACTGGGTCGTACGACTCAAGTAGAAAAGGACATTCAGAGTCAGCCATGTTCTATATTATACCTGTGCAAAAGCATAGTTAAATAATAAAAAAAAACAATCATTTCGAATCCATTATTTTATCCAGAATAAGTTAGACTCTGAATTTAGTGGGGTTGAGGATTGACTATGCGTTAAGCCAGTTTCTCGTAAATTTATTGGGAAAGGCTTAAAGCGATACTGTGGAAAAAGTCTTACGAGCATGTGACTTTTACGACTGAATTCACGACCCGACTGCAATGCGTTGGAGGATATCTCGAGCCCTTTCAGGTCATTTATCCGATTCGATTTATATATTACTACCGATACTTTTTGATCATTCCGAGCAGCTGTCGATTGGAAATGTCAGAAACTCACGTAATGTAAGGGATATGACTGCTTTGATTTTTCTCCATTGTGCAAACAATTCTCTAGCGCGATATCCTTTATGCACGTTATAAATAAGCACTCGCAGTAAATAATATTCTGCTCTTTTTGCGCTCAAAATATCGCTTCTAACGAACTGTGCACTATATCGAAACTGCAGTATATGTAAAATGCTGATAGGAATTGATTTTTAATTAACGCCCGTAAATAATGCGTTCGGAATAATTAAAGATAAATATTATTTCTAGTTCCAGCATCAAAACAATGTCGAAGAGACCTGATGAATAGTGCGAGTATATATTATTGATGCTAGGAGTAAATATGTGCGTAACTTTACATTTTATACAGCTATTGATTGACAATTTCATATTTTCTAATTAAGAATTCCTGAGTAATATAACCGGAGATATTAATTCAGGAAATAAAGTTGTTCAAGGTAATATGACTTTAGGAATGTTGGTTGAGTTGATTAAGATAAAAAATGAGTTTTTACACATTCCTTTCATTGTAAACATTTCTTTCTGCTTTTCTACTAAAGTTTGTTTTTTAGAGAAAGATCTTGTTTTAAAAATGAAAGTATAATAAAACACACTGAATGTTGAATATAAAGGTACACTTTCTTTAGAGAAAATTTCTAAATTTCTACCTGAATAAAGTCAATCAAAATGAGACTTTAAAGTATGAGTGGAGTGAAAGAATTCTTTAGGAAGTGTGAGATAATTTCGCAATTTTTCATCTCCCCTTGTTCCTTGCAACTTCCCGTTTTTCTGCCACTCTCCAAACAGTACGTGCAGAATGGCGCACCAATGTTCGAATTTTTCTCTCCGTTGGTCTCGAATCCGAATCAAATAAGTTCAGCGTTCGGCGGATTTCCCATCGTCGACTAAAGGGTTTGCGAACGTTAACAGCAGCGTTTAAAAAGTTTTCTGCTGTCGACTGATAGAGTCTACTTTTTTCACATAAAAATGACTACTGAACTGCTTGCGCAATATAAAAGCTTTTAAAGGATAAGATAAAGAAGGACGTTTGACTTGGCTGCATAGGAACAAGTCTTTTTTCTTTTCTTGTTTAAAGTTTAATCAAATTGAAACACTTCCAAGTTCAAGTTTTCCACTTTCACCCAGAAAAATTACCTACATCACATTATTATCATTACCTTTTGACAATTCATTGTTTCTTTTGCATGTATTCTCCCCCTGACTCGCGAAAAAAATCGTATTATATATTTTTTTTTATTTCAATGGGTACATGAAGTATCTATGTAATTAGAACACACGTTACGTGCGTGTTCACCTTGAAATGTTTCTTAAAGTGGGTCACACAAATTAATAAAAGCTAAACTGGAAAATGGGTTCAATTTCCGAGATCGAGGAACGTAAATTTCGATCACCTGCAGGACGTTACAACTTCAAGACAATCTAGAAATCCGAGCTATGCTGTGCAGCATGAAACTGAATTATTCCGGATGCAAGTACAAGAGTGCTGGTCGGAGAGAGATAATGAGAACTAATTGGCCGGTAGCAGCATAACTACCAGCAGTACCTTCTCGGTCGACACCTCGAACGTGTCTTCTACTCGTTTTATTATTTACGTTTTACATTTAAACAAACAGGACATTTCTGACAACCAATTATCACAAATTTACAAATTTACGCAAGCTAAAATTCCCTCGTTAAGCTTCGCCATAAGAGTAGTTCTCAAGACCTCGGATATATCATTTTATAATGACTCTTTCAAACAAAAATTATTTCAATTGCTCTGTCTGTTGAATTTTCAATTTTGCGGCAATTATTGACCAATTTTGAGCACATGCATTGTGAACTGATTTCATATATTTATTCTGTCCCAATTTTTTCATTGTGACATAATGCATAAAGTGGGGAAAATGATTCTTTTGTGAGATAAATTATCTTATGAAATGGATTGGAGGTGAGTTTGGTGAAAAATCTTGTACGTGAAAATCTATTTTGCAAGATGCAGTAGCTTAATTTTTTTGACCTAGTTACCTCTTAAAGAGATAAAGTGCCTTTCGTGTGTAGATTTTAGATTAAGATAGATGTTCATGCTTGCTGAGAATTCAAATAAATTTTAAGTACTTTTCTATTTGCAAGTCTTTGATTCTATAATATATAAATCGTCTTGAAAGAGGTTCAAGTTCTTCACGAAGACTAGGAGATGAATTTAGGTATTTAAATATTTAAATGATCGAATACTGATCAGGCTATACTATAATATACAGCTTTCAGGCTTTAATAATAATTCAGGAATTTTCTCACGATATTTAATATGGAATTTTCAATATGGCAGAAGAGCTAAGGTCAAAGTAATTTGATCAATAAAAATTAACATTTCCATTTACAAATATTATCCAGGTCTATTCTGTCATAAAATATTCCAATTGCAGCACTTTATGTAACGCAACATTTCTTTAATATCAAGAAGTCCAGGACATATTAATGTGGCAATTTATTTGTTATGACAGTTGTATCTAGTCGCTAGCAGAAAATTACTGCTGACACATGCAGTAAATTTCCTAATTAATTTCTAAACTTTTCAAAATTAATTAATTAAATTAAATGCTACGAAGTTAATTGCACGTCCCAGTGTCTAACGAAGTTGTAATCGTTGATTTCACGTGATTCAAATTGAGTATGTGTAACGTTAATATACATCTAAAACATTATGTTATTGATCCTAAAAAAAGTGTTTTATTTAGTTTCCTCTTTAGGCATAAAACAGTCTTTGTAGCTGTTTCGTAACACAGTGAGCCTAATATAAATACATATTTGGATTTTGCGTTTACATGGTTATAAAAGGGCAGACACCTTATTTGTAAAAAGCTCCACTTCTTGATGTATAGTTAGATTGAAGCTAGTGACGGTAGAGAATTATTTGCAATTCCAATACTCTGACCTCGGACCTCTTTTCCTCTTTTCCTTTCTACATAAGGTGGGAGATTTTCGACGGAGATGAGTTGAGAATACTTGATGAACGAAGGTTCGAAATCAAGAAATTGTTAGTCGACATTTCAGGGAGTCTCCACACTTTAACATATTTAATTCTTCACACGTAAAATATACGTACGTTCGTTTCATTGGAAGTGCATCTTTGGGAATTCCTTCTTTGAAATTCTGAAGAAACCTAAAGTTTTGAGTATGAATTCAAAATTCACTGATTTCAAATTAAAACATTATGAAAACAAGTTGGAACTGCTGATGGCGCTTCAAAAGTAATTCTTCTTTATACGTAATGATAAAAATAAACCTAATAATAAACCTCGTACTGCAATCCTGATTAATCCTATCACTCTGGTAAATTAGCAATTAGGGTAATCTGTAATTTACCTATTGGTAGAGGAGATAAACGATAAAGATACGAATCTCGAAGCACACATAGTCGCAGGCTTGAAATTATTGTAGTCATGAAAGCCGACTTCATTGATTGCTTTATGTACTTGTATTAAAAAGTTCGTTACATCGGTTTGAACGAAGTGTCATTGAGTCTGATAATTCAATTACACAACAGGATAATTTTCCGATATTTTAAATACGAGGTGATGTGATTTGGCGAAAGTCCAACTTGTTTATAGCTATTTACGTACACATATACATTTGTGTATACATATACATGTTCAGTATTCAAGAATGAATTGTACATTATTTACAAAAGAGAATTGATGAAAATATCAATATTAATTTATCATTAAGAAAATTATGTACCTAATTAAAAATAGTTTTCACAGTATCATACAAAATTCTCATAACTGTTTAAAATATTGATGACTGCACTTTTTGAAAGAAAAATTGAGCAGTTTCATTACTGTAAAGTGTCTTTTAGAACAAATTTGCGTAAATGATCGAGGAAAATATCCGAACATATCCGTGGTTGTGTTAATTGATGGATGATTGCGCGAATTAATTGTACCTATCTATAAGCGTTGATCGTGATAACTGATGTGAGCTGTCGATGTGCTTCAGATCTTTTTCTGCTCAATAGACTTTCTGGCGAGGGATTATCAGATATCATTTAGTCCATCACTCGCTACTTGAACTGAACACACGTTCTTCCTTCACGCGTCAAGATTATTTGGAAACACATCATACAAAAATTTTCCTCATTTTAGAACTATAATAAACGTGTTAGTAACGGCAATAATTGAGTACATAATAATTAAGATGCAACTGAGAAATTGCACAAGTGCAAACAGATGGAATACAAAGGTGTTGCAAGAAAGTAGCTGTTTAGTGTTCAGAGAGGCTAAGGTGTGTTTGATTTAACACTTTTCTGTTTGACCCCTGATTATGTTGAATTAGAGCGTGAGTGAAACGTCCCGATTCATGCGGTGTGAAATATATAGCCTGACGTATAAGGGCACGTGGGAGAGGCCCGTCCGGACTGTCAACTACCCATCCTGTATCGCGATAATAATTACGACCGGCGCGGCGTCGCCATCAGTGTTCATTTTGCCTCTGCACCAATCGTGCAAATCTCTACGCCGTTTAGTGGTCAACGAGAGCCGCATATTCATCATGAGAGGAAATTTTTCCGCGATCAGTAAGCTTCAAGACATCCTGCAAGTGAGATATTATAAAGAATCTTCTTAAAGGATCAAGAAGTGAACAAGTCCAAGAAGTGGAGAAAAACAAGAAGTGAAGAAATCCAAGAAGTGAAGAAATCCAAGAAGTGAACAAGTCCAGGAAGGAAATGCCAACGAGGAGAGAATCCTTTTTCTTATACTTGTCTATTTCCAACCTTCTGCCTTTGATTGGTGCTTTGAAATAACTTACATAAAATAAAAAAGGAGAGCAGACAAGGGACGTAAATTGAGAGGACTTGATAGGTGGAAAAGTAAGCCAAGGTGTGAGAGACGTCACTTTGGAGAGATATCGTCTAAAGACATTAGGAGGAGATCAGAAAAGAAAACAAGAGGTGACGTGCAGGCGACTCGTGACTATCGAGAGTTATCGGTAGTGCGTGATCGGTGATAGTCGAAATGGAGAACGAAATCGGGAGGACGAAATCTGAAGATCTGATGAAGAGACGAGTTTCAATCAGTGAAATTATCGGGGTAGACAACCCGGCCTTCGATCACCATAACCATAGGCGCATTAGTGGAAGTTCCGAGCATTCCGAGCCGACTAGAAAAAAGTCGATTTTACACCACGGTAGCCACTGCGGCAGTGTGGAAAATATACCTCAGTACAAGTTCGACCTGGAGAACGGTAGACTCAATGGCAGGAAGAAGTCTGCGTTCAGTTTATCCAGCTCAATCCGAGACAAAGTCGAATACTCCGAGGAGCTCGAGAGGTGAGTTGTTTTATTCTGAATCTCCTCCTCTTTCCTATCGACAAGCGTGCAGGAGATTTTGCTGGACCTGTCTGATAGGTATCTGAATTCGATGCCACTGACGTTGCCAAATGCTCCCAAATCATGTTCAGGAGGAAATTTTTCACTTATTTTCTCGAAAAGTCTAGGATCTTTCAAACAAAGTGCTTGTGTCAGGTTCTAGAGTAAAATTTATTTCTCTAAGTAGTAGTTATTTCTCTAAGGATCGTTTTTCATTTCATTTTTGGTTTGCACTGTATCTCCAAATCTAAAATCTGCTTTTGTTACAAGAATCACTTTTAACGGTATAATGTTATTTCCATTTTTTGTTTTACATGACATTTGAAAATGTCATCAGAAACGTTTATAAACACACAAATTGTCAACTTTTTTTTTTGTAAATGTATTCTGAGACAAACTCTACATTTATTTATTTACTCTAAAAATTAATATTTCATCTTTCATTTAAAGAAAACTGTGCGATTTAATGAAATTTAAGCAAATGAGATTATCACTTTATACAGGGTCACGTGAAAAGCAACTAATCGCATACCTGATCGTGTTCTATCAAAGGAGTATCTGTGTTTACAAACGCGTATCAGTGATTTCATGTGATTCACAGAATTTCGATTTGTTTATTTTTGAAATCTGAAGATTTTAGGTCAGTAAGATAGTATAACTGATTATTGTACCTTCTTCTAAATAATTGATTAATTATCGTTCAAAATTATCTAAAACAAGTTATGCAGTGATTGCGAGTTATTATAAAGAGAAATAGCACTTTGTAACTTATTTTGCAAAATGAGAATTAGCATCAATAGGTAAGATTTTTCATTTTTGCCGGAGAGTTAAGAAATAAATTTGAGGATGCATTTTCACAACTTTCTTCAAACATCAAATATTATATTAAAATAATTACTGTAAATCAAAACTAAACATGGGGGCAACGTACTTGAATGTGAATGTATCGATTATTTTGAGGCTAACTACATAAAAAATTCAGTTCGGTCAATAACGATTTCCCTATGAAGAGAATACTCAATGAAATCATGTGAGCTATAGTACAAGAACCTTGTACAAGGAAACACCACGTGCATAATACGAAAAATTATATATGTACTATGAATTTACAATAACTATTTTATACATTTTTTCGAACTTTTCTGAGCATCTTTCAAGAATAGCAAACTATTATAACAAAATCTAAATGTAGTATGTGATTCTAAACGGCTTTATATCTAATCGTTTGTCAATAATTATCTCTCTTCAATGACATAAATTCTTTGAATCAATTTGTAGATAAATGCACTTTACAGTTAAAAAACATTTCACTTCCTAGAATTTTGTAATAGGTGCGAAAGGAAAGAACCTTCAAACTCAGTGTAGACTTCCTATCGTGTTCACTAATATTTCCCACATAAAATATGCAGTAATCATTTCCGCTATATTTACACCTACTTGTACATATTTCTGTTGCTTCTTGAAATCTATACTAATGCTCTCTAAGCACTCATACTTATCATACAATAATTATTTTGAATAGGAAACTGCTGTACCTACTGTTTATTTATATGTATTTTTTAACCAGTGCCTTGAATTTCAAGTTTCAAATTCTTGTTGGAATGTTAACTTAGTGATTTTTTACGGTAAAACGGGACAAAGTTGTCCATGTGAATAAATCCTACAGTTATTTCATATTATACAATTTTCTTATTTTAAGCAACTAAGTTTTATACAAAAAATCGTAAAGCAACGTTTTTGTGCAAACAAAAAAAAATAATAAGCAAACTGGGGAATTTGCCCCTAGGTTTTAAAGTCTAGGGTAAAGTTAGCCATTTGAAAAAAAAAAATACAAATTATTGCCTTAACGATTTTTTATATAAATATGAAAATGTGATTTATAATATGGAACCTTCTTTTTAAAAAATAATTCTCGATTTATAAATCTACGTCGAGTAACTCAATGAAATCAATTAAACTAATTAAATATCTTAAATTCTAAGCATGGGTTAAAAATACTAAAACTTTTTGCAGGTAATAATTTGAATTTAGTCGCGGTTGATAAATCGTACGAGAGTCTACGAGGAAGAACTCGAAAGATCTCGACGATCCCGCGATGAAAAGGCTCAAAGATTGATGAAGATTCGTCGGTTTTCAGATCGTGGCTCTACTTATTTTGTGCTCGCTGTCATGGTCGAGATGACACACCATCATGGGAGCCAGCAGGATGGAGAAGAGCGTGTCCACAGCCTTTCTGCCCTACCTATAGAAAATTTGCTAGAATCCTCTGTCTCTTCCTTTTGGGCCTTTTACTCTGGGGCATCGTGTACTCGATTATCGGAGAAGATGCAGCACCAGGACATCCTCTTTTCGGTTTGGCTGCCCTTTGCATTGCCGCACACTTTGGAGGGTGGCTGATTTCTCTAACCACCCTTCCTGCACTCATTGGTATGCTCATCACGGGAATGCTCCTCCAAAATGTAGGGTGGGTCAGCATAGAGGGCAGATATAGTATCATTGTCTCTAATCTGCGGTAAGTTTCCTCTAATCCTTTCATCGATTATTTCTAATGGCCTGGCCTTCATTCAAATAGTT
>JAUEJJ010000013.1:19092253-19103983 GCA_032164275.1 Synergus coniferae | reverse complement strand
GATACATTCACACAAATGCGCTCAGTTTTCAAAACACCAATTAGGTTTTCGACAAAAATGTGTTCGATATGTTGGTAACATCACTTTTTTAAGATAATAAGAATAGGAATAGGAATAGGAATATAGACAAGCGATATTTAACATACAACTGCTATTCATTTACAGACGATTATAGGAAATGTTCTTTTGAATTTTGCAGCCATTTATGGTGCCTATGAGAGTGTTGATGCTCCTGGGAGGAGGAATGCTTGCAGTATTTGGTAGCGAAGCAATCGAATTAGGAGGTGCTGGACCTCTGGGTGTTGTGGCTGCAGCTTTCGTAAGCTGTTACTTTTGGGAGCAGCAAGGTTGGGAGGTGGACGACGTGAGTATCTATAGTATCTACACCACTAAATTCCATATTGAGTTTCCTCATTCCTAGGTGAATTCACATACACGTACGTATCATTTCGGAAGTGCAGTAAGACACGTGCCCAGGGTATCGAAGCAAAGTTTCAGGAATAGAAGGAGGTGACGATGTAGAGTCAGAACTAGGAGAATATCACCCACCCATACAACACTCTAATTCCCCCTGAAATATTCAAGCGCGTGACGTGCACCGCCACTTTCGAAGTAGATTCAGATTCTATGGTTGAGTTGCAAACCAGGCACGTACAGTGTACTCTGATCCGACTGTAACCCTTCTCTGGTTGCAACTTCACTTCAACCCAAAAGTTTACATTATACCATATGTCTGTTTAAACACCAGTTTTGGACGAATGCGTTTGCCCAAATACAGTTCTTTTGATATTTGGACGATATATGCGGTATTTCCGACTGTAACTGGAAAGCATGTATTCCAATATAAGAATGAAACTTCTGAATGAATCAAGTTTAGTCGACATTCAATTCTTTTTCCGTTACAAGATTTCTTTAGTGAATTATAGACCATTGAAGTTACTTGAAAATGCAGGACAATAAAAGTGTAGTCTCCTTCGTTAAGATACACTCAGCCGTTCAATTAGGGTGACCTCTCCGCAAAACGACTGTAGCTCAGTACAAACACTTTACGATTTTAAGTTACGATCAGGAAATGTCTTAAAATGTCCCCTCTACAAGAAAACAAGATAGTTTTTTTTTGGTAGGAAATAGATGATAGAAGCTTTCGCAAAAATGCACAAAGATGTCCCAAAACCACACTGGAAGGAAGAAGCCACAAATATGTCACAGGAGCTTAGTTGCGGATGATGGATTGAAGAGAAGAAAGTGCATCGCCGATATTCCTAGTCTATAAAAACGGAAAAGTGAATAAAAACGATCCGATACTTGCAAAAGTCACGACGAAGCGTGTAAGACGTCGTGGTAAAAAGGTCCGATCATCAATCTTGCCATTGCTGCGAAATATTCCGATGATCAGAATTATGTTTATACGTATTTATGTGCATCAATTGATTCACATCTCGGTCTATAAGTGTGACAAATAGTGAGTTATGATTCTTGGAATAAAGAAAGAGGAATTGCTTTGAGATAAAGCCTCGGTTCTGATAGATTTGAGAAACAAGCGAGGATTTGTCAACTCCACTGATCGAACTGATCGAAGTATTTGTAGTAGTGTTTTTTAATTATAAAAAAGGCGATATTTTTGAAGACTAATGTGAAAAGAGAGAAAACTTCATAAGAGAAAACTTCATAAACGTCATTCAACTTATATAAGACAGTTTTCTCAGTTTCTAACCAGTAGAATTTTCAAAGTTTCTGTCTTCTCTCTTAGTTCCGCTAAATTGCAAGAAGGATTTCGTCTCTTGTGTAAGAAGACTGTAATAAATTATCATTGTGTTATATAACTTCAACAGTATGTAAACTGAAGTTGGGAAAATCGCTTAGTAAATGGATTTAGATTTCCGGAATAAACTTTGATACGCGTAAGTGTTGTCAAGATAACTGTATACACTTTAAATGCGCATTTGATTTATAAAGGCACACATAAATAAGAAAGTGTAGCGAAACAATTTTATTTCTGAAAATATTTTAAATTTCTCTAGCATGAGAGGAAATAAGAAATTCTGCTGAAAGCTTTGCCTGAATATAACGACAGTTTTCACCCAAGAGAGTTCTGCCAAGGGGTAGAAAGGTTAGATGAAAGTGCGGTGGGTGTATTTATAGGCATACGCCGGAAGTTAAACGCTTGTCGTACCGCAGTTCTCTGGATTAATTTTTTGCTTTTCGTAAGGATTTCGCTCGAGGCTGTAAAAGTACACTAGCACCAGCAGATATTATGACGCATGAGGAATAAAAATAAATAACAGCTTGATATATCCGCTCGCTTTAATACGCTTTTAAAAATGACTTTATTTCTGAAATAAGAAAAGAGATTTCTTCCTTATTTGGTCTCGTCATTAGAAGTACAGATAACTTTATTTCTAAGTGAAAAAGTAGTACTTAAAGCTTTCTACCTCTCGGAGATACGAGAGGAAGAGGAGAAGGAGAGATAGAGAAATTGGAATAGTGGGTGGACTAGACTATGAGAGGACATAAGATAGAACCCAAGGTAAACTAAAATCAACGAAGCGACTCCGTAAACCGTAATTCCAAAAACGAACAAGCCTCTTTATCGAACTTCTTCTCTCTGAGAAAAGGGGATTAATCGACGCGATTCATGTGTCTCGACACTTTAATATTCTGTTGTAATTACGTAGAAAGATACGCTTAACGTCCTTGGGTCCTACGGATCGTTTTCGTTAAATATGTAAATACCCGCTTGTACGAGCAGCATCGAAAATAATTACAAATGAAGTATACATTATCACCTGAAAGGAAAGCTTGGTAAAGTTCTAACTAAAAACTAGATTCTTCAAAATGTCTTTTGCCATAAAAAATGATAATTCAAATGAAATTAAACTTGGATAAACATTTTTTAATGTAAATCTAGACAAGTCTTAGATTTCAGATCTTGCGTAACTCAATTGGAATTCATCGGTACTTTGTCTTTATCTTTGTCGGAAGTTCTCAATTTTCGTGTAAATTATTGCTAAGGCCGCAGTAACGATTCACGCGTGTTGTATATAAGAGTTTTGCTGAAATATCCTTGATCATTTGAATTATTTCGAATAAAAGCAAAGAGTGGAAATGAAAATGGAAAATTCCTTAATTCTTTATCGCATTAGTATTTATTTTCATAGTTTTGTTTAACTTTATTTTCCACTGTTTTTATCCCTTTTTATAAGAGTCTACTCTAATATATACGTAATAAAAGTTCAACATCTCACTGACCTCATTATTTTAATACTGCATATAAACAACGTTATTCTATCGCTCCCAAAGGTACAAGAAAGAAAGTGCATAAGTTATTGTGAAGCAATTTACAAAAAAAAAGTAATTTTATTCGCTCCTTTCCGATTAAAAGGGACGAAAATGTTTGTCCCAGAGGACCTAGTAAAAACAGGCCTACGTATTGAATAACCCGCCCACTCAAGAAATAGTCTTCTCCTTTATTACTATCCTTAATCCATGAGAAACTTGAAGCCATCGAGTAATTTTTATATAGTTTGAGTTTTTCGTAGCGAGTTACCTGAGGGTAATAAAAAGGGAAGGAAAATCGATGTATTAATAATTTTCGTAATTATAATTTATATGAGAAGTACTTTTTCCTTCACGAAACTTTCACGAAGGTAATTAATTCATCAGGAGATGGAAACAACTTTCTCAATTTGAATTTGTAAGAAGTTGCTAATGAAATAGTGCCGATCCGTTTACTAATTCACATTAGTAATTTTTACTATTAATTTCAGACAAATAAAATTTTGTCAGCTTGTTGTAGCAAACAATGTGATTATAAGAAGCAAACCATTTAAAAACGTCGTCATGCTTTTGCGCGTTGCCATAAAATTTGGAATAGACTTTGAAATTTGTATAACTAAAACTCCCATAATTCGTCTCGATAGTAAAACGGGAAGCGAGAATTCAGAGAAGATCGTGCTAATATCGCTGCATATGAGTTAAAGTGTGATAAAAGCGACCTTCGTTATCGTATTAATGGCCTGATTCACGGCGGTGCGCAAGGTGCACAAGAGAGGGTGGCTCATAACTAAGTATAATGAAGTAAGACAATATTTTGCGCGAAATATTAATAACATTCACGATCCCTCGAGAAGTATGAAGATAATGAAGAAAGCTCCGCCAGTGGCTATTAAAGAGCTTTTTACGGCTGAATCGATTTAATGCACTCTTCACGGTTGTTTGCGAAATATTGTTGACTATACCTTTGTCCTCTGAAGTGTTTTATGTTTCCTCCTCGTTTTCATCTTTTATCATTGAAAAAGCACCTCTTGCCAAGGATATCAAAATACACGAGTTATTTCCTTCAAAGTGTAATTGTTTCTAAATTACCATTTTAACAATAACTATTTTATATAATAATAATAAATACAGCACCTTGCAGCACTTAATAGTAAAATTCATATAATAAAATTCCATTTTTTTTCACCTTGTTAACTTTTCTAATTAAATTGCATACACGGCTGCCGGGTATGAATTACAATTTCACTTTTTTTTCTGCGCTTAAAGCACACAGAGGGCGAACTATATTTCTGTGTATTCTTTCATCCACCTACTGCTAGGAAAACTCACTTTTATTTTCGACTTTTTAACCTTCCATTACTTACATACGCTTCAATAATACCAACCTTGTTATATCTTAACAAACATTTAACTTAGGGTATTATTCTTTTCTGTCGTTATGCACAAGACTTAATTTAAAACTTTTCTTTCTGTTTACAGAATCCTGTTGCTACAGCCTTCGAGATATTTTGGATGATTTTCGAGCCCATCCTTTTTGGCATCACAGGGACCCAAATCAAGATTTCAGAACTGGATAGTAATACTGTGTATCTTGCGGTTGCATGTCTTGTCGCTGGAATTGTGATACGCATTATAGCCACGATCCTCGTCGGAATCGGTTCGAAATTAAATCTCAAAGAAAAAGTGTTCATTGCCCTTTCCTGGATGGCAAAAGCCACTGTCCAGGCTGCTCTTGGACCCGCTCTTTTGGATTCCATCAACAAAGAAGATGAGCAGCAAGTGGACTATGCGCAGAAGTTACTGGCGATTTGTGTTCTTTCGATTTTGCTCACAGCGCCCTTAGGAGCAATTATAATATCTCTCTCGGGACCAAAACTTTTAACAAAAACTACAGAACCAGTAGCAACAGATGGCTGGCGGGCCCGCAGGCCATCAATCCGCGACATTTCCATCATCAACGAAGACCCTGACCTAGAAGAAACTGCCGAAAATGGGAACGAGAATGGAAAGCCCTGATATATCCCTGGTTCTGTTTGACTGCAACTCAGGGAATTAAGTAAAGAGCCTGGGTGAAAGATGACACTGGGTGGAAATTCTCTGGCAACAAAGGGTATCATCCTAGGTAACCTCGTCTGGTTTACGAGGATATCACAGAAATAAATGATTGCAAAGGTGATCAAAATACAGTTTCTGCTTTGAGAACAAAAGCTCTTTGTGAAGAATCCTCTTTGAGAAACGCTAAAATGTTCCAACGTCACTGAAAACTATATTTCATCTCAGCAATTACACGGAGATAAAAATGGAATTGAACTTGTACAGTCGTAAGAGTTCTTGACAAATTAGCCTTCCCTTCATACCAGATGCTTTTTTTTACGAAGTTAATATTGATAAAGATTATTGTATAAGGAAAGACAGCAAATATGGTACTAGCTTGGTTTATCGGGACTTTAGATGAGTATGACACAGAAAGAGTGTGAAACAGTGAGAAAAAAATTGTAGAGTGACTTTATATTTGGAAATCGTTAATCAGCCTGAATTTGTTTAGCTGATGTGTTTAAGTAGCTTTCTGTACTTGTTTTTTATCCCATTTTTTCCACTTTGGAGAAAGACAATGCGGCTTTTTCCGCTACGTTGTGTGCCTTAATCACTCATTTCAGAATTATTAGATTTTCAAAAAAAAAAAGAAACATTGTATCTTTATAACAGAAGCTTTGCGAGTGATTTGCTGGTAGAAAATTAGATCTTGCTCCTCAGGAGTGTTGTTAGAAAAGAAATTTGTAACAATCAAAAATAACTACGTAGAACGTACGTCGAGGAGAATCAACGGTTTTCATATAAACTTCTAGCCCTCTATTAATAGGGTTTATAGGCAGTAGATCTTCGAAATTGACAGGAGGGACGCGCTTGGAATTGAGAAATTGTACGCTATACGTGACCCAAGCGTGCTTGTAGATAGTTGTACATAATTATATATAATTATAAATAGTTAAATACATACAAAATACTTTATTTTAACTCTGAATCATCAAATTCAAAGTTTTAAAATTCGGCAAAGCCGCCTTTTATGAGCTATCTATTACATGTATAATTATTTTTGAATATGCTTTGAATTAATAATATTTACTTATGCTGGAATTCTTGAAGAGAGATAATGTTCAAGCAATATTTTTTGATCAACTTGAGAAACATTGCAGTATTTAAAAGTGTGAGAGTATAGAAGAAAATGTGAGAAAGATATAATAAAGTTCATTTTTTCGATAAGAAGCAATTTTAGTTTTGTCTTTTACTTAAGCTGGTCCTCTATTTTCGAAAATTTAAACCATGAGACGGATAAAAAGGTTTTGGCCATCAGAAACTATATTTTTATTCATAACATTTATTTACGAACAAATACAGTATAAATATGATATAATTCGATTTTATATGTTTATATCGTATTTAAAAAATATATATATCTAGTCAAATCAATAAAAAAATCCAATCTAGCATTTGATCTGAATTTAGTTTAAACAGACTTCTTTGGTACATATATGTCACATTGTTAAAGTAACAGACTGAAAATTTGAACTTTTTTATGATAATATTTAGTTTTCATTTTAAGTACTTTTTTTGTACACAATCAATTTTTTCTTAAATACTAAATATACACAGAACATTGCTATATTTTAATTTATATGATTGTAGTCTATCACAAAATAAAGAGATTGATATTTTGGGTTACAGAGCTCGAATTCAATATTCTTAAAGAAAAAGGTAGAAAAAATACTCGATAAGGGTTTCACCAATCGGCGCCAATACATTGCTAAACTTCAATAATACGTGCTTTGATTTCTACGAGCTATCTCCTACTTCTGAATCTCTGGGTAACCCTTTATAAGAAAAATGCTGTTGACATTTCTGACACAATGTCACGAACTTGCAATTTTGCGACGATAACTCTTGGAAAAATCGCAGATCTTGACACATTCCTTTCTAGACAAATGCATTATTCTTGGCAATTATAAAAATATTAAATATATCAAAATAAGATCGTGAGATTTCAGGCAATTTTTTACACTTACAATATAAAAATTCACATTCAATTATTACGACCAGTTACGACCACTTACTTTTATAAAATATTGTCAGTGAAATTGCTGAATTGGGCATTTACCCATATTTAAAAAAATCTTTGGAATGATTAAACTTTTTTTTCTCATATGTAATATCTAGTGTTGTTTCAGAAAAATATATTTGTATAAAATTCGGACACCCCGAAACTGATAATTTCAATTACACGATTTCAAAACTCTGTCTTCGAAATCGTCTAAGAATTTGTCAAAACTTTCCATTTTCTCGGGAAAGTTTTGATTCCTTTCTTCGAATCATTTCTCCTCTTGGAAACAATCTTTTTCCCAGATATTCGCGAAATTTTTCTATTTACTGGAAATAATGGCAGGTCGCGAACTCACAGCAAAAGTGGACATAAGGGTGCTGTTGCTGGAACTTTTTTTTACCTTGTGCGGACCTCGTTCACTTGTACTGCTCGAGGTTGTCTTATCATTCTTTGGGAGTAGTCTCTGGCGTAAAGCGTTGTAAACATTTCTTTTCATTACAAATAGAGTAAATATGAAAACTCCCTGAAGACTATTGATTACGTCGAAGATCAGAAAAATCTTGTCGTTGAACAAATGTGGTGCAAAATAATTCATGTAGTTTGATATTACTTCGCATATCCATGATATCCCCATAACGATGAACAACTTCACATTCATAGTCAATCTGCAAACAAATTTGACATGTAAATTTCAAGAATTATGATACAATTTCATCAATTAGTTTATAAAATATCATACTGAGATTTTAATATAACTAGCTGCAATTAAAACCTACAGAAAAATTTTGTCGGTCGAATATAGGGTAATTAAGAATATGTAAAAGGATGAAATGTTATTTTGTATATTTTAAACAATTCTATAGTGAGATTGGTAGAATTTCAAGAAAATTGCGGTAGTCGTATGTTTTCTCTCAATGGTACAGCCTCGTTTGCGAAAATGTTTCACTGCATCCGAGAGACGTCGAACTTAAGCAGAAGTAAGTATGTCCAAACTACATAGTCCAAGTTCTGGAAAGTGCAACAGCACTCTGGGATAGCAAAACGTGCAGCAAGATAAATTTGTGTTTATTAGTAACTTTCTAGACAAAGACAAACGTGCCATACCGTAAATTGCAAATTACATGTGTTTTTGATGATTTGTTGATGATTACACTAAAAATAGCAAACTTCTCAAATAAAAATGTGAATAATGTTACATCTAAACAATTCGAACTTATCTCTTTTATGTGTGGATGTTGTTTGTAATTATCGAATTTTAAAGCTTTATATTATTTTCTTGAGCTAAAAGTTGTTGTTAATTACTCAAATTTGGGTTGTCCACTTGTTCAGTTGAATTCTAGAAATTGGATGGGGTGCAGTGGGACCGGTTCTAGGCCCCAGTGTCGAGTTGCTTGTTTGTTAGCAATACATGGCGGTATGCCAACAAGCATACATCGAAAAACAAACTTTTGATACAATAAAGTTACCCTTTAATGACAAAACCACTGACCTATTTAAAACGGACTCAATTTATTGAAAGCATACGATTCACCTCTAATCAAAAGTGAACAGCCCCTCGCCTCTATTCCACTCAAATTTTCCTGCACTGACGCATTTCTATTTAATAAACTTGTTTACGCAATGCTCAATTTGGACTTTTAACAGATTTCTCACGAGATACTACAACTTAAGCACTTCAATCCCATTTTGCTTAGTTAACCGCGTGAAGTAGAAGAATCCAAAAGAATCAATTTCAAATTTCAATTTCATCTAATACTTGGCTAAGATCCACAAAATTTTAATCATTTGTGTCTTATTTGGAGTATTTTTCGATTATAGTTTATTGGGACTATTTCCCCTGACAGATTCATATCTTATTTTTAGGCTTTGGTTCTTGAGACTATTTTCACCACAGTTTGAAATATCGTCGCCCGATATTCACCAGAAAATCGACGATACCCCAAGCAAACAAATCACACTCGTTCTTGCGTTACGAAACTATGATTTTCAGATCCAGTTATTCATATTAAGCTTCTTCAGCTGAAAATATACAGAAATAACACTTCCGACACTTATAATGATCAAATAAAATAAGTTGACGTATTTAAATTTAAATTTAACTTAACATTTTCTATTGAAATGGTAGAACAGTGTGTTAGATAAAATGGTAAATATCTTCATTACTTTGATAAAAAGAGCTCTAACATATTTCAGCAATTTGGTAATTAATTACTCAAGAATGTTAGTCGTGGGTGTATGTCAATACATATTGAAAATTGAGCCGCTGTTAAGGAAATGAGATGAGAGTACAAAGTGTTATAATACAAAGGGGAAAGTGTTATCTAATTTATATTATGACGAAAACTTCAGTGCTTGAACAACTTCGTTAGCAAAGTAGTACTTTGCGCTATACCTTCGCCATTAATCAAGATACCATCTAGTAAGTAAGCTTGCACCCCTCTACACAGAATCTTCTACTTTCGTCCCATTCGCGCTTGAACAAAATTCACCCCTCGATCGATCGCTAAAGTAATATTTCGCATATAGGTAAAAGAATAACGGAAAAAACCTGAACCCTTGAAACTTTACAAGAAATAATGTCGCTATAAGTTGCAGTATACAAAACCTGAGAAAACATTCTCAAACAAGAACTATTGTACAAAGGGAAAGTAATTCTGGATTTCAAACGAAAGTGAGAATTATATAAAAGTAAGACTCGAGGTTGAGTCATGAAAAATATTTGAAGAAGACGGTAAAACTCTGTGTAAATACTAGTCAATGAGATGCAAATAGCTTAGTTTCCCTATGAAAGACCCTTGAGCATCAGAATTCGATACTTTCTCTAATATAATTTGGTGGTCGCAAGCTTTAACTTGCTTATCAGAAACAAGAAGCTCCGAGATTCAGTACTTTCGAAACTGAAAGTGATTCAATTTTAGGTGACCTAGTTTAAGCTAATAATACGTCAAAGTTAATATATGGCGTTATCTTTAGAAAGAAATTAGAAAATATAAAAAATTAATATGATGTGCATTGTGCAAATATTTTCATATACAACTGCAGTTTTGGATATCAAATGCCTCGTAAAATGTTTTCTGGTGAAAGAGAGACAGATAGAGAGCAAGAAATAGTGAGAGAGAGATAGAAAAAGAAGGAGAATGGAGTTGAAAAGAGAGAACCCGATGTCACCGCAGTTGTCCTCGTTCTGGATTTTCCGATAACGGCTTTGCTCAAGGCTTTAGAAAGGCTAAGCTTGAATCGGTTCCCTTTAACTGAGAGTAGATTAGGAAGATTCCAGTATCAGAGAATCGGTCGTTCTCTCGTGTCCTTATGGCCTAACGTGATCCTTGATTGATACTGAATATCCCGAGCTCGTAAAGATCTTGCTAAAGTCAATTTTAGCTGCCTTATTCTCGATATAAGCGAAACAAACAAGAAGGTGTTATGTCCCGAGATGCCTCTGGCTCATATGTCTTTTTTTTCTATGGTACTTATCTAGGGATACGAGAAGAGTTTAATTAACTTTAACAATTAATTTTTTACTCACTTCTCCCTATCAGCCTGAAATCGTCGATTTCTCTGGTCCGTGGGATCTGCTAAGACCTTTCTTATCTGGTTTTTCACTTTGTTGTAATTCATCGAGGTCAGAATAAAAAAAACCAAGTTCACCGTCAGTTGAATTGTCACCGGACTAGTGAAAAAAATGACCTCGGCGGAACCTATTCCATCTGAAAAGCAACCATAACAAATTAGATAAGCGTTTCAAGTGTGGTAAATTACATGTAAACTTATAACCATACTGCTCTTTACTTTCCATTATCCCATTACCCCATTACCGCGTCTCATTTATCTCTCTTCTCGAGATTTCTCTTGACCCTCTTCATATCCTTCAACCACCACAGCTTTTAATTTTTGTAAACGTACTCATTTTGCTTATTCTGTATTTATTCTAATCCTTGATTAGTGCACATTTATTCCCGAACTTCTCGTTCGATAAATTAGAATAGCGGCTCTCTTTTTACTTTAACCCCTTTACTTGAACCTCTTCTATTACTCAATATTGTCCACTTAAGACTTCACTTTACGTTACATTATTACATTTTTCATCTTCTCATTTTTATTCCTGCCTTTGCACTTCTAACTTCTTTTCGCCCTTCTTTTATCTCAAAGCTACTTTATATCTATTCATATTACTTTATGCAGACAATTTTTTAAGTACCATGAATTACTTTTAATAAAGAATAATTTAATAGGAGTCTATTTCTTATTCACGAAAAACTCTTGATAAAGATTTGGATATTTTATAGTTGGGGTGCTAAAAAATACCAACAAACCATTTCGAATCGGTTGGTACGAAGAAAAAATAAAAAAGTGACACT
>JAUEJJ010000013.1:19031459-19067833 GCA_032164275.1 Synergus coniferae | reverse complement strand
ATTGCTACCAATGCAAGCAGATGGTAGCACTGGTTTCGATTTGAAATGTTATTTCCTGTGATTATTACATTACCGACAGAAGCTTTAGCAAAAATTTGAAAAAATATACGAACACTGGAAATATGATTTTGCCTACAGTTCTTTAATTAATTACTGTTAAAATTATAAAAAAATTTCATCAAAAAAATGTAAAGCTATGATGAATGAACAGTTAATATTAATGAAGTAATTTTCAAAACTTTTTATATTATTAAAATTGAGAACACACAATTTTGTAAATTTAGAAAATTTTCTTTCTTTCAGGAAAATATTATCAATTGTGGGATTTTTTACTTTGTCCACAGACAACAAAGTGAAGGAACTTGTCCCCCTCCCTTTGTTCTTTGATGAAGCTTATTTCGGCTATGATTTTAGCGAGAATATAACTATCAGCCTAACGGAGGGGCGACAACCCCCTGTCAGATAAAGCGCATGCGTTATTTCTGATGAGAGGGTGGGCTTTATCACAAGAGAAGGCTCAAACGGGATTCGGCACACGGAGTCGGTGTTGCGTGCTAGACATCATATTCTAATATAAATACGTCAAAATAGAGTTTCAGAGAAGACATGCTGAAGACAAGATATTTCTCAAGTTATCTTATTCACTGAAGCACGAAGCTATATAAGGTACGCGATGCATGTATCTTTCACATTATTCTTGTCTTCTTTCGTTTTTTATTTTTCAACAATATTTTATTATTTTTTAAAATTATAAATTATAGGGTATTTAGTAGATCTTCATTTCATCCATTCAATAAATCAGATTTGCTGAAGATTATTGAATTTTAATTATTTCAAGTTACAAATATAGTTATCAAAATACCTTACTAAATTGTTGTCAAATTTGTTTCCTTTTTTTTGTACATATTTTGTGCATCTTTTAACAAATTTTTTTAACGAGTACTATGTATATATTATAAATCAAAGTTTCTTTATGCTATTCCTGTAGAGTTTGTTAGCCAATACTTATCAGGAGGCTATTCTACACAGACAGGTTGCAAAAATTCAGATTATATAGTCTATTGATATTTAAAAATATGCAATGAATTCCTTAGTATACAGCTATGGCATTTTCGTGAATAGGAAGAATCACAAAGAAGAAGGTGTATATATTATATATATATATTATATATACATATATATTTATATACATATATATTTAATCGATTATTGAATTCTGGTAAACCATTGATATCTCTACTTTCACTTTTTGTAATTTCGTGAAAACATTTTTCCCATTATTAAACCGACTCCGCGACGTAAGATTCCATTAAACAATGGAATAGAGCTTACTTACGTAAGCTGCCTACTATAATTATTTTCTATAGAAAAATGTAGACAAATCATAAAATTTTTTCCAAATTTCAAATTTTGGATAATTCAAATTTTAAATTGCAAGTGTATTATCGTTGTGACAATCAGTTGAGGAAAGCAAAAGATTATCATCAGTAACTTTAATAACTAACTACAATTTTTAATCTTCATATTTCTTTTCATCAAGATAAAGTTTCTCCGAATGAAAGTGTGAGAAATAATTCTACACTTTGGTAACGATTTTCTTTCAAGTTGCATTCCTGGTTCCGGAACACCCTATGTAGATCTATTTTCTGATCCCCTCGTGCCTTTGAGCGGAATGCACCCCAATGGCAGGAGATGAATTGCTGCACTTTCCTCTGTTCATCACCCAATGTTACGAAAGGAAAAATCTAGGGTTGCTTCTGCAATTCTGCAGGGAATATTGCAGCATTTTATATACACACATACATTACAGAAAACAATCTTAATTTACTGGAGTCTTAAATTGCGTTCTTTACGAATTTCATTCTATTTCGCACCCCATCAATCCAATATTGGTTGTCTCGCCTGATTATGTTTACCCATATATATATATATATATATATAGCCTTAATCTCGCCAAGTCAGGGATGCACAAATTTATTTTACATCCACATCTCTTCTTCGTTTACATGTGAGTGTTTGTATAAATCCACTCGGGAAAGTTAATCCACAGGTCGACGATAATCCTAATTGATGTCGAGTGGAAAAATCTTCTCGGCAGAACAGATATTGCTCAAAGAAAAAAAAATATATTATCAATATGTATGTCTTCAAGATGTCTTTAGGACATCCACCCCTGCTCACTTGTTCTCTTGTGGACGTCTCACATGTCCTGTTAAGGACATCTAGACACGGCTATCGTAGTGACGTCTTTAGGACGTCCTATCTATCTATAACTATCTATCTATCTATAACTATCAAAGCATCAATGCCCTTTATTTCCATCTTTTTGCGACGACAGTCGTTCTGACATCACGTGGTCTTGGGTATCGATTTTCAGAAGGCTTCCTATCTATAGCGCGGGTCAAGTCACCGGCCGCCTCTCCCGTCCGTTTCTTCAAAAAACTTTTGTAGTTTTCATGTATGTACTTCACTTATCTGAGGACTCTTCATATGCTTCTCCGAGTTGCGGCGGAGAACTCGTGAAAAATCCCTCGAGGCAGCTAGACATAGGGTAGGTACTGTAGGTACGTGAAATGATCAAGTCGAATGGGGGAGGAAGACACCAAGTGGTCGGAGAGGGTGAGAAAGAGGGAGCATAGACGAGGGTGTTGGTTGCGAGTCGATAAACGGGAAACGCGAGCAAGCGCGCGCGACTTCAACATGGACGGTGAGTCCCAATCCCATTTTCGTTAGCAGTTAGGGGTAAAGGGAGGATAAATAATAGAGGAGCGAGGATAGAGAATCCTCCCAAGGTAGAACATTCTCCTGACTCGGTTATCCGTTTTCGCGAAATATTCTTTTACGCGAAAAGTTCAAACCATTATGGACCCAAATGGATCTGCTCACGAGCTTCGCTAGGTGAAGAACAGGGGTAGAGATTGAGAAATACAACTCTTGAGAGGAAAAGCCATAACAGTATAACAAAGACCTTCGGTTTTTTTCTGATTACAGAGCAAGAAGCGAGATGCGGTTCAAAGATGTCGTGACATCGGTGCCTCCGCATCTTGGATTGAACAACAAGTAAGTGCTACTCACAATCAGTTTAGTTGTTGCTCTTTGAGTCGCTGTACAAGTTTCTAATGTGTCATTACAGCTTTCAGTAAAACTGTATACGATTCGAGCCATGTTTAAATTCGAGCGTAAATACCCATCAATGTCTTTCTAAGTGGCACAGATTTAAAAATAAACAGTATTAGGGTGTTTATCGTCGAAAGTTACTACAGTCAACAGTATGGTGATGATCTTGTGGTTTGTAGTATAGATATTAAGGCTGTAGAACAAGTTTATTAGAAAGGCTCAATTATCTTCAAGATTATGAAAATTATCTCATTTATGAAATATATGAAGTAAAATTTCAAAACAGTGTGCAAAAAGTAGAAGTGGAAAACGCCGGGGTTCAGTTTGTCTGACTAATTATTCCGTTACTACTGTTCACTTTCTACTCGTTAATTCTCGTTTCAGATAAAATTTGTTTTCTACTGACATTCACTGAAATTATTTAAATTTATTAATCAACTTCACTGAACCATTTTCTTCAGGTTATGATAATGTAATTTTAAAGAATTGGTCTACACATAATGGCTCCAAGTACACATGTGTACTTAGAGCCATTATGTGTAGAGCTGATGCTAAGATGCTAAGATTATAGAAAAAACTGATGTTGCAGCATCAGTTTTTCAGCATTTTTTTTAAATTTGAAAACATTAGACATTGTTAGACTAAAGGAAACAGGAGCACTAGTTTCTTTTGTAAGCGTTAGTAAGAAAAGCTTGATAAGACACGTTACTCAAACTTTTCTTTTATTTCTTCTTATAGTCAGTTACAGAGAAGCTCTCTTGACCCCGAAAAATCTGACGAGGTTGAGAATCAGAACGACACGTCGTGTTCAACTACAATCGATCCAGAAGAAAACGACGGTTTCAGGATTGCCAAAGACACTACCACGTGGTCGTCTATTGCTACCAATATTGATACAAATCTCGATTCTGCTACCCACAACAATATCAACAACAATCTTACTGTTTCCAGACTTTATCAAAGTAGCTCAGCAGAAAGTCTTGCAGATTACGAAGGTATAATAGATTTGTGAATAGATTTCTAAATAGATTTGTGATTTGTGAATAGATTTGTTTTCAAATTGAATTAAAATCTGAAATATCGCTTGACAGCAGTCGCAAAATTTAGTTCCACGCTTGTTGCTCACCAATAATGCTAACGAACCATTGCGTAACATCGCATGGAACGCATGGAGTGACTCATTTCAGAGTTGAGCTCGAGTTTATTCACAATGCGTACACATTTGCAGGATCTGAGGATCCATCACACGAGTCGACACCATCGGATTGGTCAGACTGGTCAGAAGAAGGCAATCTGCCACCTGGCTGTCGTGGTATTGTTAATCCGAATTATCCAGGATTCCATCACCTTGGTCCTTCCCTACTTTCTGATACTGATCTGACGGAGGATGAACAGGAGAGCTACGATTTTTCAAGAGTAAACGAGAAAGATTCGGAAGAGGACGGAAACGAATTCAACAATAACGTTGAGGAACTCACATTGGAAAACATCAACCAATTGGATGGTAATAATATCGAACAGAAGATATTCTACGACAAACCGAAATTCAACATTCATGTAAGTATATCATATTTGTATATACTATATATCTTTTGTTCTATTCGTGAAGAACACTCTAACAGGAAAAAAATGAAGCTTCTGTCTTCTTTTTCCATTTCTTAATTAGCATATTGCTGATCTTAGAATCACAAATAGATGAAATTCTTGATGTCGTGTGCTTTTAATCTAGGAGAAATACTTGACCTTGTTATTTTAGGGAAAAGATAAGTTCTTCCAATTCTAGTAAATACGTGACTATACATGTATTATAGGAGTCCATTTAATCATATTAACTTTCAGTTGCCAGCAATAAGTGAATCAATCTATTATTTCACGTTCAAAAAAGAGGCTTTCAGAGGAAATAAAATGAAAAAAAACTGTTGCCTGAAATAAAAGACCTTCATATACCAACTCGGTTTCCATTGTATAACTAGAGACATGTTATTGGAAAAAACCTTTTATTTTATTTCAATATAAAAGGGAACAAGATGCTGCATTCGTTTTGAAAAAAATAACTGGACCTGATTAAGTTTGATTAATCCGATAGGTTCATTTCAGAATTATTGAAACCGATTTATTTAATCCGATTTAAACGGGTGTGGCTTATTGAATCCGATCAATAAACGATTCTGAAATGAAGTATATTGGATTGATCAAAGTCAATCGGTCCCAATCGAGTTCAATTATTATTTTTTTTTAGAAAGGCATTTAAAATAATTTTGAATTTAGGCAAGACTGTCAAATCTTTCCAGTTTCAGTTTCAACTTTTTGACACGAAGCCATTGATTGATTATTTTGTCGTAAATTTTTAAAATTGGAAAATTTAAAAAAATGGCAAGTTCAAATTTTACTCTTATTAATATTAAAATATGATCAATAGAAATTAAAGAAGATAAATAAAGGCAAAAGACTACAGTGTTTGAGACTATAACTGTTTCCCAACCGGGGTTACTGAACTTATACTTCCCAATCAGCGAATTCCTACTTCGATGACTAAGACCGTAATGTGTGCTTATTTCCCTGATATTATGCACATTATAATTAAAGAATTGAACCCAGGAACACATTTTTTAGAATAAAAAAGTGTTACTTTTTTATTCTAAAAGAAAAGAAAAGTTTCTTTCAATTAAGGAAATCCTTTCAGTATTTTAATACACGGGTATAGAACAATATTATTATAATTTAGATTGTTCTGAAATTCAGTCTTTCCCTGACGGTCTGAATTCATTGAAATTGTTAGCACTCAACATTTGACTTTCCACTTAAGTTTTTGTTGTGATATACTTGTGAAACGGATTCAGATAAAAAAATAGTATAGAATTATAGAATTATGCAATGAAATCTTTCAGAAGAATTCTTAACTCTGAATTTAAATTAAAGAAAATTACTATAGTTGTATTTGCCTGAAAGAGCTTTATAATGAGTCATTATCTTTCAGACTGTAAGCTCTTTGTACGAATCAGTGGTACCTTCTTCTGAGAAGTGTATAAATTACGTGAAGAGCATCGAGGTTTCTCGAAACGAGGAGGCGACTCTTTCGCAAGAGCTAGAGGCAAACGTAAACAGAGTCGCAAAGACCCAATTGACGGAACTGGAAGTTAACGAAGCTTTAGCAGACACCGTTGTCGAAAAAAAATCTATACTATTCGAGGCCACCGTCGAGAAACGCGAACCAGGCGAAGTTGCAGTGGAGATTGAGATCGTCGAACTGACGACCAGCGTTAAAGAAACTCTCCAGTTTCCGGAAATAGAGGAAATTCCGGATTCCAACAAAACCAGTGAGATTGGCGAGGTAATTATCCGCTTTTTCTGCTAAATTGGACAAAAGCACCAGTCTAGAAAAAATCTTACCGAAGAAATGAAGTACCATTAGATTTCTTTATTCGGGGCTATTTCTCTGATGGAAGATAAAATTATGCAAAGATTTTTGACTAACCTTTTCTTCTCAGTTAAGCATAAGACTAGAAAATGCAAAAAGTTGTTGTAATAACTAAGAAGCCGTAATACTGAGTGTACTACTTAAGTTACGAGGCTTGTCTTTGAACTCTCTAAACCCTCCAGGCATCACATGAAATAATGGAACTTCCTCTCTCCTTATTTTTTGTACATCGCATTGGCATAATGATCCGAAGAATGTCTTAGGAAATACATTTAAAAAGTAATTACTTTATCTTTCATAGGCACTCTTATATTTAAAAAAACATGCAAAAAAAGTAGAACACTCTTTTCACAAAAAAGTATATATTTTTTCGCGAAAAAAATTGTTTTGCAGAGATTGAAGTCTAAAACGTCTTTATCTTTAATTATAATTATTCCTAATTTGACTTAAATGTAAATACCTGAAGTACCTATATTATAATAATTACAGCTAGCAATTCTCATAAAGTGTAAAGACCTTATCAGGACTCCAAGACGTGACTATAATAATGATCCCTCTTCTCAGAGTTTCCTGAATCTACAAAGTGTGGAAACATATATAAATTAAGCTTGCTGACTGAGCAAAGAAAAGGCGAAGATAACAAAAATAGACATTCTAACCCGAGCCCCGTTATAAGTGCTTCTTCTGGATTATATTTTGCGTTTAATGAACCATACATTCTTATCACTCATTCTTATCTTCGAACCCCAGGCGGAAGACGTAGCTGTCGAACACATCGACCTAATTCGTGAGGCAAAGGAGTTGCCTAAATCTATCAAGATAGGAAACCATCAGGGCGCTTCGATCCCGAACAGCGTTGAGGATTCGGAAAATAATTCCGATTCCTCTGAGGAAAGTCCTCCCTATGTGAAACTCGACGAAATAGATCTTCTCTCCAGTATAGGACGAGATATTGGAGTTGACCTTGAGAAATACGTCCAATCGGTACCGGACGTTGTTGCCATGGAGGCTGTTGAACTTCGCACACCTAGATCTCTTCCTCTTAATGGACTGGTCAATGGAGAAGATACAAACAAGCTTTTGGATCGAGAACTTCCTGAAGCTTCCAGCTTCGATGCCAAGAAGAAGGAAAAAATGGCTAGGAATCAGGCCAGGAGGAGACAACAGACCCACTCATCCGGAGTTCAACGTCGTTCAGATAAACGCACCAAAAATGGACATGGTGAGTTGAAAAAAAAAAGATTTACGAGTCTAAGAAAAATAATCTTCCTTTGGTGATTATTAAAAATTTATTTGTTCATTTATTTATGACCTAAGCTATTTTAAACACTTGTGATTACTTTTTTATCTTACTACATAATTGTTAGCTCATCTTTTGTGTTTCTCCGGTTATCCTGATTCACACTTTATTTTTACCTTATGAGTATCGTTCTTCTCTAATCATACTTTTTAATAGACTCTCTATGCACACCTCATCTTATATCCTTTATAATCCTCTCATTTCTAGTTTATTTGCTTTATGAGAGGTTCATAGCTCAGTCGAGCGACAAAAAACTTTACAGAAAAAGTGTACGTTTTACTTTCGTCAAAATTGGCCCCCTTTCTTTTCCAAACGACTTTCTTATTCTATTTTTATACACTTTATAAAAAGTGTGTTTAAAATATTTAAAAGCTATAGCATTTATATGTTTAATTTTATTTAGAGAAAAATATATATTTCAGAAAGTCTTATGATTCCAGGTGGTTTCGACGTTTATAATATCGAAACAGCGATGCCAAAAATCGATTTGGATGCCATTGAAACACATTTGAAAGCTGCTCGAGAGGAAGAACGTCGGGTAAGTTTAAGATCCTCTTGAAAGTCGATCACCTCTCTTTTATCTAAAATTTGAATTCTCAAGAGACCAGAAGCAAAAAAAAACATTGAGTTTAATTTCTTCCATTTTATTTTCGAATTCAACACCCTTAATTTACATTTGGCTTGAAATCTCTTGAAATCTTCCAAAGCCCGTATCAAAACTTCTTTTGTTTCTTCTTCCCGTGTTGTCTGGATAAAAAATGATAAAACTTTTCACTTATGATCCATATCATCTTAATTATCTCTCATTCATCTTTGCACTTTTATTTTGTTTTTTTTTGTTTTTCTTTTTGTTTTTCTTTCCATTTCATTTCCGTTATCATCACAATGTTAGAGAATGTTCTCTCTTTTGATTGGGGAGTATCACGGGTGTGAGAGTGGGCGGAAGTGTGGGTGGTGTAAGCGAGTGCATGTGTCCTCTTATACGCTATTATAGACCGATACATAATCCGCTCGTGACATGCATATAAGAGGACAAGCCTAGAGCACTTCATGCCCGTGAGTTCCACGATCAGATGTGTAGAAACTTCGCTGTGAACAGCATTCTCTATCGTGGACCTCGTTTTCGTTGTGTTTTGTGGCATTCGCACAATGCGGGCGAACCATTTCAAGTTCGCTTTTGCGATAGTGGACATTCACTTTCTTAAATTCTTCGACTTCTTCTGCTCTGTTACTTGCTTTAATGAATAAATCGCGTATATTCATGTTGATTATAACATCCATTGCTTCCGGCAATGACATATTATTATAGAATCTGATGAAAGATATTGCTGTTATAGTTTCACCATTTTTACAAATTAGAGATCTCTTAAAATTTTAAGGAAACAATTCGAAATCATTAACCAATTCAATTTTACAAAGCAGAGCTTGTAATAAATACTTCTTCTCATCTTTTATAAGTAGAAACAGTACAAAACGCCAGAATCGTTTTCACAATTGGTATACTTTTTAAACAATCAAAACAATTCACAAAAGCTTTGTAAATCATCGAAGTTTCCACGATGAACTCAGTCATTAAAGGCTATAAATAAAATCAAAGTGGGCAGACTAGTGTGAAACAAGAATGGGAAGGCGGTGCAGTCAGTGGGTTTATGTATAGTATCTATATGAGAAAGACCTATATAAGAGAAAAGCAGTGTTGTAGGATCAAATTAAT
Organism: Synergus coniferae; assembly: GCA_032164275.1. Lineage (NCBI taxonomy): Eukaryota > Metazoa > Arthropoda > Insecta > Hymenoptera > Cynipidae > Synergus > Synergus coniferae. Next base: position 19,058,284 of record JAUEJJ010000013.1, on the reverse strand, counting down.
GACACATTCTTTCTCTTGAAACCATGCTTAGTTAATTGAATTCGTCGAATTGGAGTGATAAGCGTTTAAGTAATGATGCATCCGATTCCGTCGAGGCAGCGGATGGATCAACGTTTTATTGCCACGCGACCCAAGGAACTCGATTTAAAGAGTAGTAAGAGTTATTATAAACAGGTAAGCTACCATTTTTGATGATAGAAAAGAAACCATTTTGATTTAATATGTAATAAATAAGGAGATAAATCATGAAAGTATTTCTATACGGCACGTGTTTATTTATGTCCGATTATTGGACTTCGTTCCACTCTAGAGATCTTCTTCTAAGGATTTATTGTATGCTAATCGGGCATCTTTTCACACGACAAAGTAGGCGATTAAAAAGTAAATAACCGGAAAATTGAGGGGCGTCTATTGTGAAACAAAGTATCATCGCGAAATTGGAACTGAACTTTCTTATTTGACAATTTCATTGTTTTAAATATTTCGAAGTCTTCCTAAATGATTTTTGAATCTTTTGATGCAATAATTCTTTAAATAAAAGTGTATAGAATAAAAATGGTGCTGATTATTTTAGAGAGGGTAGAAAAGGCACGCCCCATGGTTTTGCATGTAAGAAGAAAGGTCAAGGTGAAGCTCGTAACTCTCTACACTGAAGAAGCATCTGCTCAATGGTCCATGATTTCCTTTTATACCTAAGCGTTTTCATTGCCTCTATGGCATTTCTTTCAGCACATGTTATGCGATCGTCGTAAATAGGATAGACCGGATAGACGACATTTTTTTATTCAAGTAGAGCTCATAACTCTGAAGCATAAATGAAAAACCTAAGAGAAACGTTATTACCTAATTTTTCTCTTATACTTATTCAACATTTCTTCTTTGTTCAATGTTTTCGATATTGCTTCAACAAACGTAATTCTTTTCAATGTTTTGGATATCTGGTCAATGTTTTATTCCAAATAGAGCACAAGTATTTTATTATGAAAAAATCGGAAGAACAGGTACCAAAATAGGGACTTGTGTTTTCCAATACACATCACAAAGGGGAAAAAAAGTGAATCGACGAGGAGAGATTATCGCGTAGAGCCGAGTGAGAGCTTCGCTTGGCCGACCAACCGAATCGGCGTTGTGCCTTAGAGTTTGCAATATGTACCGTCTATAGTCGGATATTACCAGGCACATGAACAAATGAACATTCAAGAATTTTTCTCTCGAAACGGAAATTAACATTTCAAATCTTGGAATGAAGTTCTTATCTTTCCTTCCATATGCCCCACGGAGTTCGTTAAAGGAACTCGTGTGTTGATTTCTTCAGCAATTACTTCTTTAACCGGACGTAACGTAGTTCGAGAAAATTGTCTTAATAGGACCAATAAGAAGAAATCAAAATTAGATTGAAAAAAATAGTCGTAAACCTCAATTATCTGGACCACGCAAGAACATGTTATAAATAATGAGTGTGCAGGATGTCTTCCTGACAGTAAAAAAAGTATAAACTAGTCTTCAAATGTAAGATGCGTTTCAACTGCTGATACTTTCACTATGAAGTTTAGTAAGGCACTAGTTTTGTCAGTTCAGACTTCAGTTCGTTCACTACCGGCGTGCGGTTCTCATCGTTTAAACTCAGCCGTGCTTAGCTTTCCTGTTTACTGAGTGCATAAACAGTTCAAATATTTTAAAAAGTTATGGGTAGTAGTGGAAAAAAGAGAAGTCACTATAAAAAGGATTCGCGGTTTATTAGCGAATTGTACACTTTTACGTATGACAAAGATTTGGATCTTGTAAGTGGAGGAAATTCTGTCAGGATTCTCCTGTGCTCGACTATTCATTTATTATCAAAACTGTAGCAATTATAAAAACGTATATGGAATTAAAATAAAGAGGAAACTAAGATTCAGTACCTCTAATTTACATTTTTCTCAATTTTATTATTATTATAATAAATAGTATTATAATTTTCAAATTTTGTTAATATAAACAAACTTCAAAGACAAATGTACTTTTTTGAATCGTTTTTATATGAAAATACTAATCGTAATGAATTAATTTTCGTAAACTATAAAAATAGAAACTCTGATAAAATACAATAACCGTGATATAAGATACCTTAATTGAAATATACAAAAATGTGTCATTTACATAATGATCATAGTTGAAATATTGCTTAATGGCTTTAGATATCTAATTGCTGCCCTTTTTTGCACTTATTTCTTCAGAATTGATACATGCGCAAAATATTTCGTGTGAATTGATTTTTTTGTCTAGCTTGGATCAAATCGATTATTGAGCAACTGTTAATCGTAATTAAATTCTGTGTTGCAAAAAATGAGATCATTTTCCATTTTGATTCACGGATCTGCCTAAAAGGCGTATCAAACGTTCGAGTCCCGATAGAGTCATTGAAGATAATATACAATAGGTCGACTTCCGATGACCTGTTAAGTGCAGCAAACTGGCAAAATTAGCAACATAAATTCACAATCTGTGAAAATTTATTGTTGAACAGATTTAGAATCCTATATTGACCTACTAAATAAAATTCCTCGCGGCTTAGTAATATTTTACTTCTTGAAGACTTGAAAGAATATAAAATATGAACCAAACTACTAAGAAATTACAAATTTTAATTAAAAACCATTCAGAACGAAGCTAGTTGAATTAAAAAGTTGCAAAACTCGTCTAATTAAAACATTTTAATATAAAATTTTGTAAATATTATTATGTATAATTTCCGAACTGATGTCGAGCACTAATGAGAATTCTGACTAACGATAGCAATTTTCGATGCACTCATTACTAAGGAAGACGAAAGAGTTGCTGAAGTAGTGGAAGCAGTTGCAGCGGGTCGTGAACCGCAATCGAGAAACTCTAATAAAGAAGATTTACTTGAACGATTCGACAGACTCGCCCGAGGAGATTGGAGCGATTCCTCTGAGGTGTGAGAATTATTACAAGAGACGATCTTAGAAGAAGTTATTAATTACATAAATACTCATCATTTATTAAAATCATCATAGCAGCAGAAGAAGTGAATTCACAATCAGTACCTATAAATAATCACGCTCTATATTTTAATATTGCTGTTTTGCCCTTTTTTGCAGAGGAGAAATGACAGAGAAGAAATTAGAAGAAGGTTGGCCATGGGGCCAGAGGCAGATGATGTTAGAACTGAAAGGGGCAGAAAACCAAGTCTTCATACTCGACTTCAAAGTGGTTTGTAGATTTAATATAATTTATAATTTTCTATAATTGCATCGTTCCAAAGATTGTCAAAATTCAGACTAATTAAATGAAATGGAAACGCAAATTTGCAGGGATGAACCTGCAAATCTGCTTCATGAATGAAGCTTCTTCAGATACTGAATCACCAGGTTCAGAAAACGATTCCTTGCACATGCCTACCCCATCTTCAGTGACAAAACATCAAATTCCTGCAAGACCACAAGTGTTGAGTCTTCCACCTTTAAGACTTGATATCAGTTCTAATTCTGCTCCTATCGATGAGGCTGATTTCTTCGCTCGACAAGCTAGGTTGCAGATGGAAGCGAGAATGGCTCTATCACAAGCTAAGGACATGGCACACATGCAAATGGAGGTCGAGAGGCAGAAGCTCAAACAGAGCCCCATCACGGAGATGGTTCGATGCAGTCTTGAGAAGGTATGTATGTACAACATATATGTACATATCTACTATACAGATCCTCTTCGTTACGCATCAAAGATTAATTCTCTAATTAGTATCTTTTTTCATACTTAATTAGAGGATTGAGATCTATTCATGATTAATAATTAGTTACTGGAGAGTTTATTTTTGGCTCACTTTCTCTTGTTCTAAATTTTGACGACCCTGATAAGAATCAAGAATATTGAACACTGTATACACTATATAGGTCAGAATTGCGAATTCATCAGTTTTTCAATGATCGTTTAAGTTCTCTTTAATTTAATTACAATGGTTATATTTTGTTTTAAGTTAAAAACTATCTATTTTTAATAAAATTAGAAAATTCTGTTTAAAATGAACCCAGGACGAAGTCACTTTGTCAATTTTTAAAGAAGATATTAAAGAAAAAAAACGTTAAATATTTTAAGCAGAATATTTATTATTATTATTATTATTATTATTATTATTATTATTATTAGCAGTAAAATTTTGTAAATAGATTGGAGTACAACTTGGTGAGGAAAGACGAAGACTTTCTCGAATGTTACTAACGGAACTGAATGTTGCCCAACTTCAAGTTCTGGCAAACGATCTTCACGCGAGGATAGCTACGTTGAACGAGGCTTTGGTGGAAGGTTTACTCAGGAGAGATGACCTTCACATGGAACAAGACTCAATGCTTGTTGACGTCGAAGATCTCACTCGATACCTGTAAGTTATCAACAAAAGTTCATGACAAAGAGGTTGAAAAAGATCATCGGAAATTTCCAAATTTATACCTTCAAAACTCAACATCTGCAAATTTCAAGAATTTAAATATCGACCTTCCCATGGTCCCGTCACTTCCTGATTTTCCAATCTATAAATGGCACTCTGTAATTCCAAGTACTAAGATAAAGATCATCTTTTTTTCTGTAATTTTGCTTCTTCACTTACATTCACACGTTTGCCATCTTTTTCGTTATGTTTGAGACTATCTTATAGGCTTTGGACCACTGATCTTTCCTCTATCGGCATTAGTTTTCTAACACACGCTTGAAATTTACCGCACTCTCTCCCCGTCTCTCAGAAATAAGTAGACGGTTTGCACAGAGGCGCCAAGCAGGAATCACTGAAGACGATGAAGGAGCCAATGAACCAATTCCGAAGTCAGCATCCGCCGCCTTATCTTCAGTCCAAGGGTGGAGTAAAGCCAACTCTGGTCAACCGCAGTTTGGTCAGCTTTGTGAAAAAATAATATTTCGCCACGAGACTTATCAGTCTCGTTGGAAAATAAACATGGAAATGCAAATTCGAAAATCGAAAAAATGCGAAAATTCGCTTAGAGTAGATTCGTTATACTAAGGCACGTTTTTAAAGACAAATCCACACGGATTCAAAAAGTGTCGCTGAAAGAGCAACAACTTTTTTGCAGTCTGCTTTTTTCCAAGGTAAATGGAAAATCTTCGGCATTATACTACCAATGTATTTTAGCCGCTTCTTTTCTTACTCAATAGACGATCATTACCAAAGATCATCTTGTAAACTTATATTATTAACATACGTAAGCGAGATCAAAAGTTCTCCAAGTATTCACATACACGGATAAAAAAGAAGTTACTAAAATGGTAAAAAAAAATTCAGAAACTTGCAGTAGCTGAATCATTTTTTGTTTTAGTAGTTTCTACTATTCTAGTATTTTTTGTGGTTTACTCTACAGCAAAGTTTTCCCTGTATCAGTACATCTTTTTCTCCGTGTGATAACGAGGGCTTCGAGAATTTTTTTTTCATTATTTCCACGAATTCTTGCAGATTTAAGTGTACTCAATGAGATTAGATGCAGCACGAGCATACTCGAATTCCTACTCACTGAGAGACCCTCATTTATCGCGGCTCTCTCCAAAACCATGCATGTATTTATCGACTTTAGCATCGCCTTTAATCTAGTATAGGAATAAATATATCTTCTTTGTTGTATATATCATAAGAATTTCCAAGTGTAATATAATAAAATTCGATCGCTTAACATTTGTTTATTTTTTTCCCCCTATCTCTTCACCTTCTTGCATGAAAGGATTTTCAAATGTCCACTTCCGATTTGTTTTGTTCTGAAGTATGTCTTAGAATACTAAAAAATAAGGTACACGTGTTTTTTTATACGTCTCCAAATTCATATTTAGTGGTTAAAACCACCCCTCAAATTTTTTGAATAATTAAATGAGAAATATAATAATATATGCAATGAAACTAATCATTCAAAAAGCAGGGAAACTTTGTTTAAACTGTAATCTTTATTATGAGATTGCAGTAAAATAATGATTTTTTAACCATCATCCCCTTAAACGGGGATTAGCTAACAATTGTAACAGTTGCACTGTCTATATCAATTAGAAAAGTCCCACCGAGAGACGCGAAGAATATAAGTAGTAGGAATATTCTACTGCATTTCAAAATCCAATAAGCATAAGTATAAGGTAAAAAAAATTTTGTATATTATCTACAAAATAGTTTTAATCTTAATATTAATTATCAATATACAGATTGTAAATAACTAAACAATAATAAAATATGCTGTAACAATATCTCCTTCTCTTTCTACTCCGTTCAGCGTTGATTTCTGCAGATTGATCTCCTTTTAAATTTTGATAGGAGATCAAAAGGGAAAAGGCACTGGGCAGTAAGTGAATGGTATTTTTTATACGTCGACATTCTCCTTTTTGTTACGGATCTGGTAAGTAGTTCGTCGACGAAGCCGTACTTCCGGTCCAGTCTCGGAGAAGGGAGCACCATTGTCGAGATTCATCACATCATCTCATGCAAGAACAAGCTACTTAGTACTCACTAATTGATTGATTTTAGAGCAATTTAGGAATACTAGGACGCTTACTCATACCTACAAATCTCCGTTAAATGTTAATCGATGCTAGGTTCTTGCAGGAGATGAACCTTGCTTGTCGAATTCAAAGATTCTTCAGGTAGATAAGATTTGTCCGAATATTACAAGTATTGTTATTAGACTATAATGTAAATCCTTAGACACAGGTTTGTAAATTATCGCTACTATACAAAGAAGCTCACTCAGTGATTTTTCTTTTTTCCCAGGAAACTTATGAGTTTTAAAGTTTCCCTATTAATCCCTCGTAGTTTTCAATAAGCGCCCCTATCGCGAAATTACCAATTTTCATTTTATAACAATCTCGCGTTAAAAAACTTTGGAAGTCTACATGGCCAGCTGGGCATGCGCGATCTTTATTTACTCTACAACGCAATATTAAATATTTTACTCTCGAAACATATAAAAATAATAATACTATGAGTCTGGGTTATCTAACAATGCGAAATTAATTGGACACTTTCGCTCTCTCGGATAAATGATCGACGACTCCTCTTGTTTACACATTCAGCATATCTGTTCAGACAATAAGACGGTTTTACATCTGCAATTTGCTTCATTAACAGAAATAATCATTCGACTAAGCCATTGTCTGTAAAACAGTGGTTATGTACAAAGTTGTGTATATAGTCAAAATATCGATAGAAATATTAATGAATCAGTTCCTTTCGTCCATTCATGCGCATCAGACTTTTCCTGTAAAATTCTAATTGTGTAGATACTAAAATTCGATCCAGTTGAAAAATTAGAATAAGAAAAACTATTTTTCCGCCACAGATCGGAGCCCAGCTCATCGCTTAGCGCAACGAAAAAATGCGTTTAAATTGTACCAAAGTGCATAACGCAAATCCTTTTTCACCACATTTTTTTTCCTCTTGTATTTCAACCTCATTATAATACTTTGGCAACGTGCACTGAAGAAAATTGGTGACTATGGGTAACAGTAACCATATTCTTCCATTTTCACACATTCTCTGCGAATTTCATGACTTTTATCTGCACGATTAAAACGTAGAAGTTTGTAGTTATCGCGAAATTTTCTCTTTAATGAGTTAGATTCTTTACAATTCCGTATCAATCACACATTTTACAAATACATAAAAAAATTTCAAGTGAAGAACAAAGATTACGCTTAAAATGTTCAAAATTATTTCTAAGCTATGTACAATATATTATCCCTCGTCTCCGTGCAACTTTTGAAAAGAACACTATCTTCATAAAATCAATACAAAAATAATTCTTTTTTAACAGTGATAATGGCGTAATAATTAAAGTCACATAGAAACTTGGATGCTTGAGTGAAAAATTCACGCGATTACTGCAAACATGACTTCAGACGTTATTATTGCCTTTGAGTCAAAACAGTGGCAACAAGAATAAAGGCTTCGCTCGACTACAACCTCCAATTAAAAAATTACCTAGTAAACGTTCGTACGAAAAGTGTATAAATTCATAATAAAGGACTTATGAAAGAGATTAGCTTCTTTACAGATTGGTGACCGCCAAATCACTGGAAATTACTAGAGTGACGCGACTTACATACTTGGCACAGTAGCGGATAAGAGGCGATTATCTGACTGGGCATTGGACTTAAAGACCAATGCTTATTTCGTTGGACATTATTAAAGGCAATTGGGCGAGGGGATGGCAGGCAAGGAGATCAAAATCAGTCAAAGACTTATTTATAATCATTTGCCCATACTTGCATTTGCAGGGAGAGTGGCCGATTTTTGTAAATAAGGCTTGAGCGTTGACCTCGTCGATTCTCTGCAATCAAATAAGAAAGCTTTTAAAAATTGAAAGCTAAAGCAAAACAATACAAATATCAAAAGACAAGGCAAAACATTTTAAAGGACAATTTTGGAAAAGGGACAAACACATACAATGAGAAATATAAGCCCATCTTATTTACGAAAAAGCATCGCAAGCCTGACAAACCACGAAACTAATTGAAGCTTCACACTTTTCAAATAAGTACCTGCTACCATGCAATATACAAAAGTACCCCGAAAATGTCAAAAATATAAGCATCTCACATATCGCAAAGTGACATACTCACTAATTTTTGTTGATCCATATTTAAACGAAAGCGCTATTTTAAGACGTGTTCATTGCCTTTTGTTTTTCTAACACTTCATCGATATAGAAATAATGTGTATATTTACACAATTTTGAGACCTTGCACTTCAGATTTTTCTTTAAAATCGTGAAAATAAAAGTGTTCATACAATTTCTGAATAGCAGTATTGTAAAATATCGTAAAATAACCAAAAATTTTATTTTTGGAAGTATCTTAATGTTTAATGAATAATTTAATTGATAATCGAAAAAAAATATTTTACACAAATTAAATATAATTTTTACAATACTGCTAGAAGGGAAGAAAAAACAAACGGCTCTAACCTCTCTACACCCAATCATGCGACGCCACAACACAAAACTGCTATTTAGTCGCCTGTTGCTCTTCTACGCTACCTTGGCGAGACACGTTGCCCTGTCCCGTCCATGTGAGAATTCGCCTTGTATCCGCATTTTTGAATTCGTTTCGACAATCGTGATACCCAATACTTCTGATCATCAGGACTTCCTGCAAGAACCAATAGCTCTCGAGCGCTGTTTGGATCGTAATGTAGTTTGCACGGGGCTATGGCGTCTTCTTTTTTGTCTAAATGTTCCTTATGAACTTTTATATGACATCCTAGAAATATTATTACCAAGATATTAGTAATCATTAAGGCCTCAATGACATTCTAGAAAATGTATCTATAATAAAATGATAACTTACGTCTACACTCAAGAGCAGGAGGTGGTCTAAACATGTGTGAGAGTTGTTTTGAACATACTTCACAGTTCGTTGGCATGTGATAAGAAATGGAAATGAATTCGTGACCTTTCAGGCCCTTGTGTTGTGTGCTCGGTTTATCAGTCAACTGAGGAAGCTCTACTCCTGGGAGTGAATTACCTTCATCGCCAGGACGTCTCGCTTCGCCTTCACCGGCGTATAGCAACTGAAAATTAACAACAAATATGAAAATAAAGTTCTTATGTTAAAAAGATAGAGAAAAGAAGTATTGAAGTACCTGGAATATCCTAGGAATATCTTTGGCATCGGCTCGAATCACGTCTCCTTGAGTAACGGATCTAACATGGAAGACTTTACTCAGATCCAGTATCAGAACTGGGTCGGCATTCATTTTGTCGTTTTCGCTATTATAAAAAATTATCTTCTTAGATGATACGACAACATACTGCTTCTTCCAACCGTGTCTCTTAATGTTCTGCTTATTGGGAACGTTTAACCAACCCTCCAATCTCATGGCACCATGTTCGGATAAAACAGAGTCTTCTCCGTCATTTTCTACAGACGATACACTAGCCGTCTCGGAATTAATAGCAGTTATTTTCATTTGAAGCGTTTCGATCTCTGAATCTTTAGAATCAAGTTCCATTTGAAGCCTCAATTTCGACTGATTTTCTTCAACGAGTTGTGCCTGTACGTCCTGCAGGTCTTTCTGCCATTTAGCAGCCAGCTGACCGTACTTTTCTCTTTCTTGCGTGAGCTCTTGTTGAAGTCTTCGACACTCCTTCTCCTTTTTCCTGAGATCCGCAGAGGAAGCTTTGTTTTTCGTTTTTCCAACAGAAGAAAGATCCTTTCGATTCATTATTTCTGCCAATTTATTGACTGCTTGTTGCTTCAGAAGTTGCTCAGTTTTGAATTTACTGCTCAGTTTTTCTATTTCGTTGGCGTTAGACTGTTCTTTATTAAGCTGCTCTTGAAGTTCCTTCAGCCTTTTGTTTAAGTCTTCCTTCTCTTTTACACATTGCTCGACCGTTTTCTTCATTTCAACATCACTGTCTTTTAATCTGTTGACTATTTGTTCCTTAGCATTTAATTCTTGATGGTGCTTCGTCATGCTATCTTTGTATTCTAATTCTTTCATTGTTCTTTCCTTTTCTAAATCTGCAACCGTTTCCTCGGCAATTGATCTCGCTAAAGCCTCAGCATCACCTCGAGCAAGAGCAAGCTCAAGCTGATGACAAAATGAATTTCTTTCTTCCTCCAACTCCTGATACGATCGAGTTTTGTCGTCAAGCTCCTCACGGAGTTCTTGAGTCTGTGTTTTGTACAAAGTCTGTGAAAGATAAATGTTAGAATATCATACAAAAAAGTCAGTGTTTATTAAATTGTATTACGCTGGAAAAGATTACGCAATTCTGATTTTTGAATATTTTTTATGGTTTGGAGTTTTAATTGAATGTTTAAGTTTAATTTCCTGCAACTATTATTTCAAAAATTTGTCTGCTAGTCTAATATTGAACGAGCTTCAAGTCTCGTAAGCCTTAACTATCTTATTAAAGGTTGGAAATGCTGCAGCTCATTCGTTATTAGACTTAGCGAAAAATGTTTGAAATGAATATTGTGTAAAATCATGCCCCCTACAATTTTGTTAAGATCTGCTTCTGGAGTAACAAATATCTCACCGAAAAATATGCCTCTGCTTCTAATTGCTCCTGAAGTTCCTTCATTTGGAGCTGATCGACGTTTCGCTGAGTTTTCAAGTGATGGAGCTCTTCTTCAATCTGTCGTTTGGATTCTCTCAACTGCGCAACCTCATCCATTAATTGCTGTTCTCGAGCGCGTAATCTTCCAGCTTCGGAAGACTGCTGTGCCAATTCGGTCTGTAAGTTGTTCCTCTTATGTTGTTCTTGCTCCACTTGTCCTTGAAGTACCTTGACCTTTTCAACCTCCTGGCGATGTTCACCTTCTAACTTTTGTAACCGTTGCTGAATTTGACGATAATCGACAGATAACATAGACGTTTGACGTTCCTTTTCTTGAGCTAAAGACTCGGCTCGCTGCCTTCCGCTTTTCTCCTCATTCAATTTTGCTTGTAACGCTGCCAATGAAAAGACAAATTCAATAATATAAAAGTAGACGAAATATTAGTCTATGATATTATTTTGCACTACAAGATTGGTAGGTAAAAGTCCGACGACTTCATACCTTTAAAAATTCTATCCATTCGACCTGATAAGCGTGAAATAAAAAAAATCCTAGTTAAACCAACAGATCAATAAACATAAACGTTTAAGCTATTCACCTTTTACAACTTCTAGATTGGCCTCTTCTTTCGAGAGCATTCTCGACCTCTCCGTCTCCTGATGGGCTACAACTTCCTGATTGTATCTAGCTTGTGCAGCCTTCAGTTCAAGAGTCAAGGTAGCGACTTCTTTCTCCATCTCTGAAATCCTTTCATTAAGTTGTCTGTTGTCCAAAGTCGCCTTCTCTTCTCTTTCACGACTGTGCTCAAGTTCCATATGCAAGGCAGAAAGTCTCGTCTCCAGTTCGGCAGTGAGGGACGATGCTTGTGACCGAGAACTCCGTTCTTTCGATAATTGACCCTGTAATTAAAAAATCGAATAAATAACATGGAGATCCTATAATAAAACCATCTTTGACTTTTGTTAAACTTTTTTTTTATTTTTTACCTGTAAAGTGGCCACCTCTTGTTGTAAGGAATCCCTTTGAGCTTGTAATTGAGCTCTGGCCATTTGCAGCTCATTAGCCATTTGTTCCGCTGCTTGTCGAGCGACAGTAACTTCAGTAGATTGCTTTCGTAACCTACCCACAGTTTCGGTTTCCCTTTCAAGCTTAGCCTGCATCTCTTTCACCTGCTTCTCCAAACTAGTGATACGTTCCGAAGTTTGCTGTGATGTACTTGCATCTCTCACTCGTCTCGTTTGTTCTTCATCAAATTTTTTCTTTAAGTCAAGAAGCAGCGACTCAGCTTTTCTACGAACATCAGTTTCGTGTTCTACACGTCGATGTGCTTCTTTGTGACTGTGTCTTAAAAGCGCTAACTCCTTATCTGCTCTGGCTGCCTCCTCTCGAAGTTCAGCTTCCCGTTCAGTAAGAACTTCCAATTGACGCGTTAGACTCCGTTGTCTGGACTCTAAACTCTCCACTTGCCGCCTTTCTCGCTCGAGTAAATTCTCCAGCTGCGCGACTCTATCCTCGTCACTGATACCGTTGTTCACATGGTTCTCGAGACCATCGACTGATTCTCTGGTGTTATTGTTAACCATCAACTGATAGTCGCCCGAATAAGTAAATCCGATGAAAGGTAAATGATTTCCTGAGAATGCTTTAGGTACAGGAAAACTCTCCTCTGGTCCATCCTCTTTTTCCAAATCGTCAAAATTACTGGTGTCATCATCACCTGATAATTCCGGCACCACTGGTGGTACGCACTCCCTCAAGTTTTCGAAAGTCCATTGGTCATTTTTGAAAAAGGCGTGACTTTTAATTTCGTCTACTCCATTTCTACCCAAACGCCTGGTTCTGTCTGTGAGAAATCCGTATATCAAGCTTTGAGCAGAAGAAGTAATGTCGACTTCAGGAGGAAAATGGAGAGAATTTCGATGATCCATAATTTTTGAGTAAGTGCCCACCAACGAATCTGCATAAAAAGGAGTATCTCCAACCAACATTTCGTAGAGGAAAACTCCAACAGACCACCAATCACATTCACGACCGTATACACCTTCTCCACCTTGTGACTGAAGGACTTCGGGTGATATGTAGTCAGGAGTACCTACTGCGGTATCAGATCGTACCAGGCCGTCAGCATCCATCCGCATGCAGGTACCGAAATCGGCCAACTTTAAATGACCGTGCTTATCAAGCAGCATATTGTCCGGTTTGACGTCTCTATGAACGAATCCCATATTGTGTATCGCATCCAGCGCGAGCACCACCTCCGCACAGTAGAACTTTGCCCATTTTTCAGGCACATCATAATTGGACATCAAATTTACTAAATCGCCACCCGGCATATAATCCATGACCATGTAAAGATATTTGTGGTCTTGAAATGCAAAGTGTAACTGAACTATCCACTGAGAATTGGCATGAGCCATTATATCTCTCTCCTCCCAAAAAAAAGCTGAGTCCGATCTTTTGATCTGTGGCAAAAACAAGAAACATAATCAAAATCAAAAAAGTAAGGGAAAAAATACCATTGAAACAACCATGAGAAGCAGATCAAAATTATTTCTTGGGAAAAATTAGCGAATAGTTTTCTTGCTTTACTTTTATTGAGATTTTAAAGATTAAACTCACCATTTCAAATTTGCTGAGTAACTTCATAGCATAGACTTTTTGGGTTGATTTGTGTCTGACTAATTGTACTTCACCAAATGCTCCCCGACCTATAACTTTTATCAAAGTAAAGTCATCGGTTCGCATTCGCATTTTATAAATGTCCTGAGCAACCGAGTCATCTGCAAGTACAAAAAATCGTTTTGTAAACTTAAAATTTGAACCCAACACTCTTAATTGCATATTATAGATACAAGTTGAACAACAATGATGATAGAAATAATAAAGACTTTATTAAAAATTATACTTACATCTGTTCATATATGCTTCAATGTTTTTCATGCGTTTCACGCTAGGATGATCACAGTCTGCTACAAGTGCCTGTACGGTGTCCAGTAAGCAGTCAATATTTGTATTGCTGCGAGGATCTTTTATACGCTCTTCGAGTACTCGAAGGCGTTTGGATCTGTCTTCATCCCGTACTGCCTCCATGATTCCAATTTAAAAGCTGCTGCTACACAGTCTTACCCGTGTCCTCTTGCTCTTCGGTCATTAAGCGAAAATTAATTCATCTTTGATTAAACACAGCATAAGCATGACAGTGTCACAGCCACTAGTAATAGTGAAAATTCCATCGTTTTCTGCAAGGAAATAATCAGTTGTGTAAAGGTACAATGTATCAAGTATATTATTTATAAATAAACACTCATATTAGATAGTGAAATCATCAACGTTAAAAAATTACACTATGATTGGCAATCTTGGAATTTTTTACTTTAAAGGAACCAAAGTCTATCATCTAACGAATTAATAGCTCAAAAAAACTTGGGCGCAAGGTAAAGATGAAAAAGGAGTTTAGAGAACTGAGCAGAAAGAGAAGGTAATCAAGTTACATGGAAAAATAAGACTTTGCAAATAAACCACCTGGAAAAACAAATTCGGAGTTGGGCAGGGCCCGTATATTCGAAAGCTTTCTGTTCCTTTCTACGAAGGCGAGTCTACACTTGAGATCACAATCCAAATAACAGTATTGGATGAGTAAATGCGAAATCACACTATTTTGAGCCGAAGCAATTTGTACGAAGGACAAAACTTATTTGCTGACAGATCGAACGGCTATGACTGTGACAGCGAGTTTAGGTGGGTCCAACGGCAGGTGCCCCTGAACCCATCACAAAAGACGCCGTTTTCTGCGAATATTTCCGACTCAACAAATCACCAGCGAAAGAATTCACTTTCACGTACCTATTGTTGCCAAGAGAGTGTCGAACACTTCGTTAATTCGATAAAAGCACGATAAAATGCATTATTAATGCGCGCAAATAAAGCTGAGGATTGCTCCGTGGATTACTCACACTCACAGCTGAGCCGTGCATGCGCCATTTGGAAAAACGACTCGGTGAATCAAGTCTACTACCATTTTGCAAAAAGAATCCGTCGGCTCCTAAATTATTCAAATTGCAAACCTATTTATATAAAATATATACCAACTTTGGAGATGTGTATCGAAATTAAATTTATAAAATAATATTTTTCGACTTCACCGCTTTTTTACAGGTTATGTATGACTTTCATAAAACTGGTAAAACCATCAGGTAAAACCAATCAAACTTCTGTTGTCAAAAACGACACAAGTGGGGTTTGTATTTAAATTCTATTTAAATCATTCTGAGTAATTTGATTTTCTATAATTCACACATTTTGACGTATGAATTAAACGGTACCGTAAAAATGTTAGACGTTTTTTTCGCAAAAAATGGTTGATCAACGACTTTGGAAAACCATTCCTGGAAAACCGAGGATGTCAAAATGGCGAAGCGTTCTGTGTACAGAAGATAACAAGTCTCATTTGTATTTTGACAGTTCACGTTTCCGTTATCTGCTTACCTGAAAGTGATAATATTCGAGAAACACGATACAGTATTCATCGAAATTCCCATTTTTCTCAAAAAACTCGCAAGCGCCGCGGAAAGTCACGAGTTTTCCCGCGCGTATTTTGATAATCCAGAAACCATTCCTTACCCTTACATCTTTTTTGGACAACTGTGTTGTTTATGTCAAACGACGTGAAACGACGTATTTATAGAAGCAGCACGAGGAGCGCGAAAATAGACACGTCCGTCAAGTACCACGTCACAGAGAGCAGCCCGCAGAACATAAACGTACATGCTTTTTCTCTGCGAAACATTTATTTCATAATTATCCTGTAGCTTATTCATACAATCATTCAATACGGATAACAACACGGACCTACCTCAGAGGGACGTAAGTATTTTCTCTCAGAACTTTTTACTAAATGCTGATTTTTCCAAACCCGTCATTCCAACAGGAATTATTTTTATTTCATTGCAAGTCTGCTCTATAATCAGACATTACGTGTTTTCTAGCGTATTTTTGTAATATTGTAGAAATAGAAGGTGGTGAGACTATTTAAATATTTATATTACAAGGTTTCCATTTTTCAGATCCTCTTCGAAGATTCATTCAAACAAAATTTACTATATAACAATTTATTATTAAACTTAAGCGTAAAATGCACCAAAATCAACGTATTAAAAAAAATTATTGTATTACACCTTTTTACACTCTTAGACATGTCTTGAATTTTAATGAACATTGGTGTATTATCATGATCATATCATATGTGTTATCTTAATCATTTATTTCAAAAAAGAGATAATTCCACCTTACAAAAATTAAAACTAAGTTTTCCAGAAAGAATTTAATAATTTGAAATTAAAATTTTCTTCTTTCCAGCCGGACAAGCGGTCCCCCAAAAAAATGGGTTTGCCTTGCGACTGGCAGATCACAAAGCAGAAGGTTTCGCAAAGAGGACAATACCTGCTGGAAACTGGACAATGGTCGGACTGCAAGTTTATTGTTGGTCAGGAGCCCCACCAGCAGGTTTTGGAAGGGCACAAAGTATTCTTAGCCATGTCGAGTCCTGTATTTGAGGCAATGTTTTATGGAGGGATGGCTGAAAAAAATGATCCGATTCCGATACGAGATGTGCAACCAGAAGCTTTCAAAGCTCTCCTCGAGTATATATACACAGATCGTGTAGATTTGGGTTCCTTTGAATTAGCATGTGAATTATGCTACTGCGCCAAAAAGTACATGCTACCCTTTCTCGTTGAAGAGTGTACCAAATTTTTGTGGTCTGATCTATCTCCAAAGAAGGCGTGCAGGGCTTATGAATTCGCAAAACTTTTTGAAGAGCCAGTATTAATGGAAAAGTGTCTGCAAATAATATGCACGAGAACACTCGACGTTTTGAAGGAATCCAGTTGGGAGGAAGTCGAGTTAGGAACTCTGATAACAGTTTTTGAACAGAATGATTTGCAAATTTCTTCAGAGATAGAATTATTTAACGCGGTCGAGCGTTGGGCAAAAGCAGAGTGTACTAGAAAATCATTAGATGCTACAGATAGCAAATCTCTGAGATCAGTTATTGGAAACTCTTTGTCGAAGATCAGATTCTTGACCTTAACGCCGCAAGAATTCGCTGAAGGACCTGGACGATCTTCATTATTAACTCAGCAGGAAGCTTTTGCCATTTTAATGAATATTTCTTCAAGTGACAGCAAAAAACCTATGCCGGAAGGGTTTTCTACAAGCACACAGGGCAGATACAATATGATGCACCTTAAAACGGTATGTCGTGATCTTAAGATATTACCAGATATTACCATATATAATTTTTAATATATATATTCAAAAATTATTAGTTCGTTAATAACTTATTACTGGGAGGAGTATAAATCTAAACAAAATTTAGGGTTTCTGTCGGGGAAAATCTAGAAGTCGTGGAAAAGCCATGGAATGTTTTTTGAGAACGTATTAGACATTCTGAAATTCTAGAAGACGTGAGTCCCCGTTAATAGAAATAATTATTTTGAATTTTAAGACGAATTTATGATTTCAGAAATTCGCTGTACCTGACTGGCCAGGTTTTCCGACTAAACACCTATCCAATTTTGAAGACATGTATCCAAAATGTACTACGCCTTACAAAGTTGACAACCCATATTTTTCATTTAACTTTCCTACGACATCTATGACACGATCAACATTATTAACAACTCCCGACGAATTGGATCGTCGCTCCAGTTCACTAAGAAGTGGACCTTCATCGTTAGTATCTGTACAACGATCAGTTCAGGATGGAAATGCGCCTCATTTATTAAACAGCAATGCAGTTTTTGACCGGGACGGAATAAAATATTATTGTACTAGGGACGTTGTCACAGAACTTGATTGCGTAAATGGAAGTGTTTTAGATTGCTCCGTCACATTTACAGTCGATAAAAATATTTGCGTACTTGGAGTTCAAGTTCCTACACAGATGCAAGTAAGTCTCTGAACTATATCACCAGTAATTTTATTCGTTGTGAGAAAAACTGAGAAATAGTCGAAAAATTAATTATCAATTGAAAAATGTTAATTTCAAGTCGAGCTTGTCAACTCTAACTCATCAGGGGAATTTGTACCAATCGGATTCTTCGTACACAGAAGTTTTATACGCTCATCTTCTTGATTCGGATGGTTCGCGATTGACGTACACCCACTTTACAACGAAAGTGAGCAGCGGGACTCTCGTGGAAATAACATTTAATCGGCCTGTTTATATACAGAAAAATAAGGCAAGTTTTCTTCCAAACTCTGTTAGCTTATTATATATTAAAAGAAAGACAGTTTTAAACCTTTATTGTTATTTATGAACAGGTATATAGAGTTGGAGTAGTTTTCAACAAAGTCGGACGATACCCAATGGGCATTTGTTCAGAGAGTATGAACTGTGATACTGTACTTTTCACATTTAAAGTGGGCAAGGAGGACAACAACGTTCGAGACGGATTAATTAGATCTATCGTTTTTACGTACCACTGAGATTTTCAAGGGTAAGACAAACGAAGTAAATTGTATAAATGTGATATGAGAGAAAATGTGTTGTACATCGATTAGTGTCAATATGCGTTTGTTCTTGTGGGTGGACCATTGTTCGTCAAGGTCAAAAAAGTTCAAAAATATTTGTACAAATTGAAATACAGTTTAATATTAAATGTTAGCAATTATATGCGGGTACATTGCATTTTTGTATCTGCAAGGCACATTCATTATGCACAAAAATGTTATTTTGCCTTTTTCTAACTTATATTATTATTAAATATAAATTTCTTATTTCTATGTCAATTGTACATAAAAAATTAAAATCTTTCGATACAAGTCACGTTTACTAAAAATCTACATCTTCACGCTCGAAGTATAAAGCAAATATTTTGAACAAATCTCATTGTATAAAAATTCATAATTGTACTGTTTATATGAGTGCAAAAGATCTATTGTACATAACAGTATTCGGTGGCCCCAATTATAAATAATATAACTAAAATGCAAGCATTTCTGGTAGTTGTTAGATTTTGATATTCTCGTATCAAAGCTTTTGTGGATTCGTGTTTGAGAACAAATGCTAATTATCTGGTCGTAATCGATTCAAAGTATGTGTACATATTTTTAGAGCAGTAAATTATTACAAAAATTAAATATCACCCGGTGAGATTGTTTTCGTAAGTTCCTTATCAGAGCTTTCATTTTTTTTTAGTGAATTACATTTGTAAAATCGTTTGTCGATCAACGCAATAAAAATATAGTTTTACCAGTACTGGTAATATTATCGTTATATTGTATTATATTTTACTTATTCGTTATTTCTCTTTTGAAATGTAAAGTACATATGTACAAAAATAAAAGAACATTGGCTATTTTGTTTAACACAATAAATGGTCATGATTTATTTCACATCGTGTAAAGAACTCGCATTAATATATATGTATTAAAACAGGTAACCGGTTTCCATACATATATAACATATGTACCTATTCATATAATTTATTTTTTAACGATAAAATTTCTGATTAAATACTTTTTAACGCAATTATAATCACATTAATATTTTTATATCATTGCTGTGAGTATTAAAATTTTAAAATAACAAATAAATACAACAATTTTATTAAAACCTATTCGAAAATAAAAATGTTAGAGAGCCGTAAAATCCCTCAAACATCTTATTATCTTAAATTTTACATTTTGTACGAATCTTATTGCAGTATAGTAATGATATTTGAGTATTTTACTTGTTTTAAGTACCATGCACTGTCCCATATTAAAATAATGATATGCTTATAGCTATTCATAATCGATATTGACTCTGAAGACATATTTATGTTCTTTAAATCTCAATTTGGAAGTTATAAATATAAAAAAAAGTGTATAAAAATAAAATACGCTATCCAATGCATATTTTGAGTCATTTTAAAATGTCATAATCGCGCAATATCTTCAGTTTTTATGGATAATAAAATCCCACGTATCACTCCATCTCAATTTCAAAATTTCTTTAGCACTCAAAGGTGTCATTCCGTAACTGAGAGAGGCAAACTTTCGAAAAACGAAAATAATGAAACCGATCCAGCCAACTATAGTCGTCTTGAAAATTGACAAAAGGATATTATTCTTATAGTGAACTCTGAAAAAATATAATTTCATAAGTATATAAATATGTAAGTATATATTATACCTTCTTGAAAATAAAAATAACAATTCTTTAATTCGAGTTCGAGTTTTTAGATTCGATTTTTTAGACTCACCTGATTAAATAGTATAGATGGTCTATCGTGCCAGCTGTTAGTAACACTTTATAGATAAATGCGGGCAAATAGTGATGCAGAAAAAGTGTTCTTTCGACAAACATGTAAGGTAGATAGTGCAAAAAATATCCAGCTAGCAAAACTTCACCTATAGTAACAAATTTGTTCCATTCAGTCTCGGAGATATCGTAGCAAAGCCTCCTTCTTCTCATTAAATAGAATATGAACAGCCCTGAGTATAAAATCACAGCAATAGTTCCAGAATACCAAATTGCTATGTTACCCAACAGATGAATTTGGGCCTGAAAACAAAAACAGCTTTTGGTAAGAACGAAAAAAGCAATTTATTTCTTAAACTTACATTGCTTTTAGTAGAAACCCAATACGCGATGCCTCTCGTCATCAGTGGCCATTCTAAAGGTCCACTAGAATACATATGACTATTTTGTGCCTCGTGACCATCAAACAGCATTTTGATTTGCAATTCTACAAATTTTTCCCAGAAAGTTAAAGTCGTGGCTTTCAAAGGAATCATCTCCGCATTAATCAATTCTCGTTCCCTTTGCTTTTGGTCCTCACTCTTCGTATATCTATGTTCCTCTACATTCCATATTGCATTTGATTGTTCAATAATTCTGTCAGCTACAACCTCATGCTGGTTGAATCCCCAGTCAGGCAGTTGTCTCCCGCTGAATTTTAGAGCACATTCAGTATTCACGTGAATTAATTGCACTTGACTTTGAATGGCATGCCAGGCATTGCCAGATTGATCTCGATTAGTGATTTCAACTCGCCAAAGATTCTGGGCAGGCATAGAGACATTGTAGTCAATATAACATGAGACTTCTTGACTTTGAGGCGTCATTGGGGCTGCAATGTCGTGCGAGTTCAACGCACGACTCGTGATTCCGTGTACAATTTGTATAACTTCTCCATGTTTTATGGGTTCACTAGGTTTTGTGACCACTAAATCGTTGATCTCAGGTCGCTTGACGATCCACCAATTATTAACGTCTTTGAAAGAGTAGCACGTTACCTGTTGCTGATGGGAACTTCCACGTTTATCAGGATATCTTAGAGGGTAAACTTGATTATGACTGTGTAACCAACAAGCTCTTCCATAGGTGTGACGAAGAGTAATTTGAGAACCGTGAGTTACTTCCAGAGGTTGTCCTTTTGTAATACTCGCCAAACCTCCTTCTAGGCTAGCTTGGAATGCACTCGTCATTACGGAATCATGCGGACCAGCTTTTGTAAGTATTGACAAATGGATATAAAAAATTCCCAAATATACGGAGGTAATAACTGTGGAAAGGACCACAATCCGCGCGAATAAATGTCCCCAGAGTACTAAGTTTGATAACTCCTTCCTTGGAAGCAAACTCCAGTAATCTCGCCCAATCAAAACGAGAGCCAGGAACAAGGAATAGAAACCCACGTATTTAACACTGAAAAGAAACATATATTTGTGGTTTTACTTTATTATAGTGTAATAAGATAGACTTTCGTAGAATAAATCTAATTTACCATAATGCACACGTCAAGTTTACAGCAGCCAGTATCAGCCAAGCCCACCAAGCAAAAGTAAGAGGTCGATCCATGACCTTTCTGAACTTCATCACACACAACAAACCCATGAGTGAGAATTGTATGAGGATACTCTCCATGAGGATAAAACGTGACTGAGTCAAGAGAGCGTTATCTGAAATTTTATTTTTTTTAAATATTTATGTTAGAAGGAACATGATTAATGCATTAATAATTTATAATTCATATAATATGAATCTTACCAAAAAGTAGCATCAATCCTACAATGAAAGAACTCCAGTGCCTAAATCCTAATTCTAATGCCAAATGATAAGCGGTGGGAACTAAAAGGCTACCACACAATGCTGGTATCAATCTTAATGCAAAGAGAGGAACCTTCTCTCCATATGGACTCCCTATTCTATCGAATTTAAATTGTCCATCAAATCCAGCTAAATATGCTGCTGCCGAAACAAGCTGCTTTCCCAATGGAGGATGCGAATCAAAGAAAAATGTTCTTTTCATATAAAGACTGACATATTTGCCATAGTGCAATTCATCGAATACAATACTTCGAGGTTCTTCTAAACGATACAGACGAGTAGCAAGTCCAACGAGTAATAAGATTACAGCAACTAAATCTATCTCCAAATTTATTCTAACACGAGCTGGTGATGAATCAATCACTAACGGGTCAATTTTGTCCTTAGATTCTGTAAGTGTAATTTGTTTCTTTCTCTCATCGATGATCTTATCCAGAGTACATTTTTCAATCTTTTGCTTTGCTGGCTGCTTATTAGGTGTTTCCCACAATGGTTCTTCACTTCTCTAATGAAATAAAGACACCAATAAATTAATATCAATATAGTAAATAGTAATAATATGTATATTTAATAAGATGATATTAAGTTATAATTAATGCTGTAAAAAGATTATGTTTTGCTTTAAATCAAACAAAAAAATTGGTTATTACACGGATAAGGAAACGGTTTGTTGATTCAAGTGATTCAAGCAAATATTTGGGCAATTTAAAATGTTTAACTACCTCAAATATTAATATTGTACAAATATAACGTACACGGATTTAAGATTTTTTTATTTTCACTTTTTTTTGTTTTTAATTTTTTAAAGAGTATTTGAAAATTGAAAAAAGTAATCGTTTAAAATTGTTAATTGCCCCACTAAGATAATTTGAACATGTTGGACATGTACAAAGTTTGCCGGGTTGACACATCATTTTTTGTCCTGGTTTTGCTTACTTTAAGCATGGATAAAAGAAACTTTTGAAAGCTGATAATTACATCAGATTATATAAACATTTGTACATATAAAACCGTAAAGGAATAATAAAGTGCTGTATTTTTAACGATTGGTGTTGAAAAAATAATAAGTTGACATATACCTCTTCCTGGATAATTCGTGCCGTAATGTTTGTTGTTCCATTGTAGTAGACATTCGCGCTGTATTTACTGTCTGACGTTTTCGTTTTTCTGCGACGAACCTCCATCGCGCATTTCCGTATTCAAATTCCCGATTTTCGATAAACGTCAAAAAGACATTTTACACGCGCCACGCCAGCAAAATTCTTTCGTTCTCATCAAAGAGTTGCCAGTGTTGCCTGTACGTGAGAGGTCGAACCCCGTTGTCCTCCTCCCATAAGAGACCCTACGGTGCAGCCAAATGTGAGAGAACGTGGAGACTAGTTAGCCGTATAACGGTATCTTTCATATTAGAGAGGTTATAACTCGTCCAAAACAAATCTAAAACTAGATGTAGGTTCTTTAATTTTTCTATTGAATGTTCGTAAGTTTTTAAAACAACTGATCCATTCTCTTCCTGATTTGTAAATGCATTTTGTTGTTACTCGAAACACAAACATCATAAATAATAATTGATAATGATCCTGCTAATCCTAGCTGCTTTGTCCTACGTTATTTTTCTCTTGGATCATGGAATTTATCTGTTTCATATTTTGAATGAATTATTTGCGTGAAAATGAGAAAAATGCTTTCAGTGACACGTAAAATCATTAGTGCAACCGGTGCAACCTGGTGCAACAAATGTCAGCTGTCAATGTCATTATCGATATCAAAAAAATAAACATTTAAAAATGGCGGGAAATTTAAAATACTTTGTAGCGTCGTCTGCTAGATATATGTATGTAGTATGTACATTTGTACATACGTTAACACAAAGAAAAACATCAGGGACGCAACTAAAAACCTCTATGTATTCTATTTAGCTCAGTAAACTTTCATTGTATTTACATAGATTATAATAATTTGAGATTATATAATTTGATATTATTTTTTATTCTCGAATTTTTCATTCTTAGATAAGGCATCATGGATAAAGTGGAGTGTCCAGTTTGTTCGAAAGAATTTTTGTCTTTGCAAATCGACGAACACGTGGCTCGATGTTTGTTTTTAAACGAACCAACAGAATCAACAAAGGAATCTCAGTGGAACCAAAAAAGACCGGCATCAAAAGCGGGTTTATCTTGCTCAGGGAGACAAAAAAGTCCTGTTTTGAAGAAATCAAAGTCTGATCGTGGCGGAAGCTTACAGAGCACAATATGTTCTCCAACTAGCTCAGGAGAAAAGACTTCAAAGACAAATTTTAGTCTGAAACTTAATAACGTATGTTTGAATTTTCATGACTTATAATTTGTCTTGACTATATTTTTTATAATGGGATAAATTTGATTTTAGGTAAACAATGAAGCTCAAAAACCATCTCCGGGGAATAAGGATCATACTCCGCTTGCTGAAAAAATGAGACCCACGTCCTTTGCAACTTACGTAGGTCAAGATCATGTTATTGGTCCTCAAACTGTACTTTTTCAATTGTTAAATAAAGGAGACGTTCCTAACATTATTCTTTGGGGACCTCCAGGATGTGGAAAGGTATTTGCATGGTTTTTATGATAAGTCAGTGATTTTTGCAAGACATGGTACTCAAATGACCCTCGTACATCTTTTCAAAATACAATTTTTATTGGATCTGAAAATTTTAACTACTGCAAGATAAATAATTTAACATTAATTGCAGACTTCTTTAGCCAATGTTATTGCTCACATATGCAAACAAAATTCGTCGGGAAAACTTCGTTACGTAAAACTCTCTGCTGCGATGTCAGGTGTAAATGATGTCAAGGAAGCAGTTAATGTGGCTGGCAATGAATTAAAATTTGGTCGCCGAACTGTGATGTTCATGGATGAAATCCATCGCTTCAACAAACTCCAGCAAGATATTTTTCTACCTCACATAGAAGCCGGGACTGTAACATTAATAGGAGCTACCACGGAAAACCCGTCCTTCAGTTTGAATTCTGCATTGTTGAGTCGTTGTCGAGTAATCGTCTTGGAAAAACTATCAGTGCCGAGTCTGATATCGATTCTGAAAAGAACAGTAGAGTCTTTAGAAGGCATAGTGCAGACTTCTAACAGTAGTCTCAATGGTATTTATGATGATTCAAAATCAAAATTTCTTATAGATGAGGCAACGATAGAATGGTTAGCAGAAACGTGTGATGGAGATGCAAGAATAGCTTTGGGTGGTTTAGAATTAGCTGTTCAATCGAAAACTCCTTTTAACTCTGAAAGTTCACCTGAAAAGCGACCTTCAATAACGTTGGAGGATGTTGAACAGAGTCTTAAGAAGACACACATGTTATACGATAGAAAAGGAGATCAGCACTATGATATTATTTCAGCTTTACACAAATCGATAAGAGCTAGCGATGAAAATGCCTCTTTGTACTGGCTAGCACGGATGATGGCTGGAGGTGAAGATCCAGTTTATATTGCGAGAAGATTAGTACGGGCATCGAGCGAAGATATTGGTTTGGAAGATCCTAAAGCTCTAGGTATAGAGGACTTCAATGTAACGAATTAAAAGACGAAATAGTTTTAAATTGAGAAAGAATTAAAATTGAAATAATTACATTTTAGGTATTGCAGTAAGTACAATGCAAGGCTGCCAAATGCTGGGTATGCCAGAATGTGATGTTTTGTTAGCTCAGTGCGTAACGTACTTGGCCAGAGCACCGAAGTCTAGATTGATGGATGATTCATTGAAGTCAGCTAAAAAACTCATTTCGGATCACAAAGGTCCCCAACCCTCTGTCCCTTTGCATTTGCGAAATGCTCCAACAAAACTAATGAGTAATCTTGGTACGAAATTTATTCTATAATAAATAAAATTAATTGCAATTACTTAAAGAAAAGTTGCATCAATAAATAATTTTTGTTTCAGGATATGGAAAAGGTTACAATATGAAGCACAAAGATGTTTCTGGCTTAAACTATTTACCTGAAGGTTTAGAAAAAGTTAACTTCTTTCAATAAAATTTGCGCAGTTCTTCTTCTGAAGTTCATCATTTTTCATTAGAGTTCATGTGACTTTCGAAGCAGGACTTCTTGAAATTTGTTTTTATATTTAACTTTTAAAGACAGAATTTTTGTATTTCTCGTAGTATTATATAATATAATCATTCACGTTAGTACAAATAAATGTACCTCAGTTTTGATAAGAAAGATTTGCAGTTATTTATATTTTAATGTTTTTAAATAAAAGTGTGAAATGAAAACTTTTTTATTTTTACTACTCAGGAAACTAGTTGTGAAATTATATCAATTTTTGTGTTCATTTAATAAGCACCTGTGAGCACTATACTTCCATGAAGGAAATATTTGCTTCCTCATGCATATAGAGGAAGCATTAATATTATAGATTATTTGATTCGTCTCAATACAAAGAATCTTTCTTCTCCTTATATAAGTTAAAATTTATGATAATTTGAAGAATTATAGTTGAAAAATTATTTTTTCAAAATTATAAATAACCAGTATTACTTTTTAATATTTCAAGTCTACGTGAGCTGCGCGCGCAAAAAGCTGCTTTTGGGAACAGATTGGGAACACTGGAACGTGGACGTGAACGTGAACTGCGTGAATGCGTGTGAATGCATGAGTACATATATGAGAATGAGACACAATGAGACATGAG
>JAUEJJ010000013.1:18945675-18958980 GCA_032164275.1 Synergus coniferae | reverse complement strand
CTCTCGTTCTCTTGCACGCAATCTCGCTCTTTGCCATAGCATTTATTAAAATCTTTACAAGTAGATAATAATAATAGCAAGAGGAGTAAACGACCGATATAAATTATCGATATTAATTGTAATCATTTAAATATATTTTTTCTTTCTCTTGCACACTCTCTCACGCTCCTATTCTCGCTTCTCTCTTTTAACAACGAAATATTTATTTAAAGAAATTATGTTGATCCAACGAACCAGCCGGAAACGAAGGACGTAAGCGTATGCACAACACACGATTTCGTCCTCGAAGAAGACTCTAATTGCTCGAGACAAGAAACGTTGAAATCCCTGAGAATTAGTCTGTGCTTCCGTGACGGTGCAAGAAATTTTAGTACCGTGTACATATAGCAAATTTTATATTTATTAAAATACATTAACTATATAGGCCTAGAACAGCTCTTCTCCCTCTTGTAAATAACAATCCGAGCTCCTAAATTTAACAAAAGGATTGTTTCAAATTCACACCATTATGGGATTAGAATATCAGAAACTTGCCAATAAAACTTCAAGAACTTCAAACAATTTTAAAAATAGAAAGCATTGTAAATGTATCAGACTTTGATTAAGTAAACAAGGAGTATTTACAGAATCTCGATCTTTTATGAGAAATTTCTTTCCTTCAGAGAAGATCTTCGGAATCACAGACTCGTCTTTGAATCGAGCCATCGAGATCTCCATTATTGTATACCTGTCTTCTTCCTCCTTCTCGAATTACCATAAATCTATACTTTCAAAAACCATGTTTTAGCACGGCCAACTGCAGTTAAAACTCTTAAAGCAAGGACAGCCCAGAAACACATATTTTATCTACGCAATTTTCTTTGTTTCGTCGTGGAGAAATTTCTGCAGCTAATGGAGATTTAAATAAACGAGTTTTCTGCCATATTTTTGTTTTGCGCTTTTTAAAATTGAGCATCCTTAAAATGCATTATCTGTTCCCAATTAGACTTTCAGTGTTTCTTATTTCTTTCTGTTCAAACTTTCAAAACCAATCGATTTTAAATTTAAAGTATCCAAAATTGTACAATTGTTCTCAATTTAAAATTCTCCATACTATCCATATACACCCGGCCCTCTTTGGGATTTTTATACTCAGAAACTTGCATTCAGACTTCAGAAAAATTCAAGTCAATACCGATTTGAGATTGATTTGGAATTCGTAAATTGTTTAAAATCTCGAAAAATTATCTAGTAAAGAAACTATACATATTTTTAATGTAACAATAAATATTGGGTTGTCTATCGTCAGACCTTATCTTAATTTTTGCAACCTACTTAATTTTCTATTCTACATCAATCTAGTTTCCAACAGCAAATTGCAACATTTATCGAGTAGCAACAAATTAGTTTAGCGAAGAATATACAATATTTAACAAACCTTTTAAAATTTATATATTAAATATTTCGCCTATCAGAAGTAGTTGTTGACGATAGCCAACCCTTGTAAAATTATCAAGTTAGTTCCGAAGTCTGAATCTTATTTATCGGTTAGATGAGTCATATTTATGCTATTATATCGTTTAGGTCACGGCCCTTTATATTTATAATATTCTTCTCGAGCAATTCTTGATGAAATTTCCGAAAAAGCTTTTTAAAGATTCCAGGATTCACATTGTAGACCAACTCCGCCTTTGCTTTTTTTCTAGACCCTACTTCGATACTTTCACTGATATCGAGAGAAGAACAAATTGTATTGTTGCTAATTGTAAATTCTAGAAATAATGTATTCGAAGTTACAACTTCTCAGGATATTTTGTCAATTGATCACTCCTGTACTTAATGTGTAGATTTCGAATTCGTATTAACACCTTGCCATGAAGTTTTCGTTTTAAGTTCATTTTGATACAGTTTATATTTACATTCAATATTTCAAAAGGTTTAATCGCAATCTGACATGGTATCTAATTTTTTTAAATTACAGCCTAAGGTCCTTAAAATTATCACAAACTTGAAATACAAACTTGTAATAAGATTGTTAAATTCAAATTGCAAGAGTGAAGGAACTTGCCGACGATGAATTTGATACTTAAGTTAATAAAGTACGTAGACATCAATTAACAAGCGATCGCAGAAGTTTTACTTCGAGAATCTATAAAACGTATTACTTGCTCTTGACCCTGATACATGTAACGAAAGATAATGGAGCGATTTCTAATCGTCGGTTTGAACATCTTAAGTACAGACTCGAATTATATACAAAAGTATTATACATTTCTTACGATCTGAGGTCCAATTCTCAAATCGTGTGAAAAATCTATTGCGTACAATTTTTTTTCACTATTTCTTTAGAACATTACATCTTCATTCGACATCTTCCGAACATTAAATACATTTCGCGCACGTTCAATAAATCTTCACAATAGGCACAGTAGAGTTAGCAATATATATTTTTTAAATATCAAATTCTAATAGTTATAATGATAATTTTTTTCAAGAATTAGTAATCAATCGTTTTCGCTTTTATTATACTAACTTACTGTGCAAATGTGTGCTCAATTTTCCAATCTATTTTTCTTTTCAAAATTTAATGTGATTGATATGATTGTGTAACGTAGAATCTGGGCGAAGTCGGTAATTGCCTTACAGTCATTTGAAACATTTTCCTAATTACGCATTTTCAACTATTATTTGGTAATTATAGCTGGTCACTCAATATTCATTGTAAAACATCTAACCAGCATAAAAACTATGATTCATTTTTAAAGTTTCGAATACAAGAATTTAGATAAGTTTTACTTTATAGAAAAAAACAAAATGATAAAAAATTAACGGCAAAATACGACTTGTCGTCCGACGATAAAAAATATCGAAGGACTCAGGCGGAAATTGCAGAGCCTAGATTTCCCATTTTCATTACTACATTTTACGAGATGCAAAATGTTATTTTACCTAGTAAATACCCTCCATTAACTTTATACATCTATACACAAGCAATTCTCCCTTAAAAATCGACAGCGTGCGACAAAAGCACAGCTGAGAAATATACTTTTCTGGATACCAATTTCGTCGATTTAAATTACGATCTGGAGGTATTAACGATTTACCATGTTTCAAAAATTTCATTGGTATAGTTTAATCTCGTAAGCGTTCTACGAAGAATTTACTGTAAATGGTGCCGCCTTAAGGATACCAGTAGATGAATTTTTACATTTGTCATTACATAGGAACTCTCTTTAGTGCAACAATTAACACAAAAATATTTTCCCTCTCTATAATTCGTCTTGCGGACTTTAAATGGACTTGAAAGTGTTTAAACTATTTATTAAAACAATTACGCAATGACTTGACTGATGATTGATTAGCATTCATCTATAGTACCTGATGCTATTTTAAAGGAAATATTTGGAGGTTTTGTACTATTTTTATATTGTGCTTCATACGATTTTACATATTTATAACTGGAAAGTATATCTTAATGATAAAGATATCTTACTGGCAATATTTTTTTGATTACCATTCTAAAAATACGAACTTTTAGATAAAAATTTGAGAATCAATGAATTGGCAATATAATTAATTTCACCTACCCCTATCCTTAAGCTTACTACGTATAAGTGAATCGCAGTAATTCTTCCATAAAGGCTAAGGTTTTTACTGTAATATACGAGACGCTTTTCAACTGCCGTGAAAAGATCGCGATTCTGTACGGACAGAAAAACTCTTCCCCGTTTCAAGAGTAAGAAAAGATCTTGATCCTCGGAAAAAATGAAAAAATCGATGCAAGTTAAATCGAAGATCCGGTGATGGAGAAAAGAACAGCTAACGTTCAAATTGACCTCGATATATCAACAAAAAAGGTTGATCTCAATGTCATTCCTGTTGTAGGCGTTGAAAACAATGAAAAATTCTTAGAAGGTTTATTAAACATAAAATATTTGACCTGGTAATGGCCTTAGGTGTCTTCGGGATCATTTCATAAGTATGATTATAAGTATATTGTATATATTATATACACGAGTTGTGAGTGTGTGTATCGTGTACGTGTAAGATGCAAAAGAACGCGAGCCTCTCTGCGTTCGAATTTATTTAAAGGTCCTAATAAACTTTATAAACTTAGCAGCCTCGTGTACATCATATTTGGCGCATAATGTATATTCAAAAAATGTTTACACAAGTTTAAGTACTCCCTCTTCGTCTAAAGAGTCGACTTTGCGATTTTTTCTTTCCGCTAGAATGAATTAAGACTAGAAAATAATAAAATTGCACTAAAGAATCTAAATTTTGTTACAAAACTACTCGATGATACCCTGGTGAACGAGTCGCTTTTTTATGGAATTTCGATCAAATATTTTCCATGGGTGCGCGATAGTTTTGTTGTATGGGGCCCGAAAGGACTCAGTTCGAAAGGGCTCTTTCCAATTTTGCTTTCTTACGCACTTAATTCTCATCCACATTGTGCTTATCATTGCTATATACGATTAAAGGAATACTTTGCGTACGTTCACGTTCATCAAATAATGTCTACGCTCGACTTACTTCGATGAATTTTCGAAAATCAAATTGAAATCAGAATACTTAGAAGCGAACAAAAAATGCCGATGTGTTTTTTTAAAATAAACTCTATCACGTATGCCCGAAATTATTTTACACATCCGCATTTAAAAATTATTTTACAAATTAAATAAAGTATATATAATCCATTTAGATTATATCTTCCAACCAAATTCAAGACAATTTTGACAGAAATTGTTGAAAGATTTCATTTGTTCCTAATAATTATTTCGGTAAATACAATTACAAAGAAATAATTTTGGCAAAGCGAAAAATTCTTCGAGGAAGGTGAGCTTCAATCGAACGACCGATACTCTAAACACTAGAGGGCGGTAGTTCGAAGATGGGGACATCGCCCTAGCGACAGGCCCCGGGGCCCCGGGTCCTAGATGGCGTCTAGAGCGCGAGGATCTTGTTGACGCCGTCGTGGCGCGCTGTACTCGAATTCCTCCTCGGTTCCATATTCGTGATCTCCTCGATCTCCACGATCGCGATCCACTCTCTCGAGGCGTGATCTTCTGTACGAACTGGACCCTATTAAAAATAGACATCAGTTAGAAAAAGTCAACTAAACTAAACTATTCCAAAATTGAGGGGCTGAGAGTAAAAGCGGACTAAAGAAAGGGTGGGAGTAAAAATGGGTTAAGAAGACTATATACGGGCAAAAGCGGGTTAAAAAAGAAATGAGAAAATCGAAGATATTCTATTATATTGCTCTATCATAGAATTATATGAAGATATACGACGTTATAATCCTCGATCTCCTTATTTATTTTTTAATCCGTTTTTTCCGTAGTTTTTTTAATCCATTTTTGCTCCCATCTACAATCATTTTTTAGTCCGCTTTTATTTTCAGCCTCTCAATTAAGGAAAGGAAAGCCATCATCAATAGAGTACAGGAAGCAGTTTTAACTTACAGGAATTAAAATGAATTACCAAAATAGCAATTCAGTTTGGAAAAATTAGTTTTATGACTTGGGTTTATGAACATTTCAGAAAGCATTTAAAAGCACACAACATTTCCATCTGTGTTTCCAAGCCAATTATCTGTATTTCCAGAAGAAATAACGTTCTTAGAACGGTTGAAGGTACAGAAAACCTTTCTATTTCTGTTTCTGCTTCCTGCATTACACTTTGAAATTGCTTCCTTTCTAAAGATAGAATGCAGTGAACAAATTATGTTCACTTCAAAGAATTTAATTTCAATTTTATCGGTACTGAGACTCATTGAATTTAATGAGTTTTTTTTTTAACTGATTTTCATATTTACACATTTTTTATTGAAATAATATTGTTCACTGCATGAATCTTAGCAAATTAGGGACAAAGAAAGAATTGAGCGCGCGAAAGAAGTTCTGAAATTCGTTTATATTTCCACTAAATTCTTTCTTCTCTTCATTGAAAAAATATTCGAGAAACAAATGGACACGTACATGCTTGAAAAAGTTAATTAGAAGTGTAAGTTCAAGCAGAGGTAGATTACAGTAGCTATAGTTTTCCACTCAGAAAGATACACAATAATACATAGACTTAGGCCGTGCAAGCGTAGGAGTTACTGAAGATTAAAAATAAAATCACTAATCCGGATGATTTTTGAACAAGTCAGACATGTAAATAGTCAAATTCAAATTCTCAAGTTTACGGAAGATATTTATAGACAGGTTGAAAGTGAAATTCAAATTTAAATTGAATACTTTGGAAATTTTTAATCTAATTTTGTAACAATTGCAACTTATTAAACATCATGCATCTAATAAAATGACATATAGTTGAGTATTTATTTCAAAATAAATACATGCCAAAGTACAATTTCGATAAACCTTATAATTAAGAATTACGAATCAATAGTTTACAATTTATTATGTATTCTTCGATTAGCTACCCTTTGGAAAAAAGGAGACGCGATAAAAGGTCGACTGCAACTGGTCCAAATCTAAAAGCAGTATCAGAAAAATTCGCATTGGGCCCACCGCGACCTTTGAACTCCGATCCAAGGTGTTTACGTTCTTTTGGTTCGCCATCGCTGATGCATATGCTCACTGTCTGGGATTACGCTATTCTAAATGCGAATTCTATGTGAGTGGGTCGTTTAAGGGTTGCATGATTTATCAAAGAACATATTGGCGTGAAAAGGTTCAGACCTCGGACTGACTTTAGAATTTAGAAATATCTGAAAAAGTCGTATAAAACCCAAAAGGCTGCCGAGAATCAATGACAACTTTTTAAATTTAACATTCTTAAATCTAATACTATTGTAAAAAAAAATTTTTAATATTACGAGAGTCCGAGGCCTGGGGTCGATTATGTATATAATTTTACATTTCAGACTTTACTTTACTATTTGTAAATATAAATATAAATAAAAAACTGATAAGTGTTAATTATTTTGTACTCTAGTTTAATTCTATCATTATTATTTTATATCAATAATAATAGAAATTTACCCGGCGTTGCCCTGGATTTTAAGTGAATATAGAATTTTAAGGGGTTTCATTTAATTTTATGGAATTTTAAATGATTTCAAGATGTTAAAAATGTTTTTAAGGAATTTGAAGTTGCACAAAAAAATTTGGACTCAATTTGCTTTTAACATAAATATTAGGTGTCTGTGAAAAATGAAGAATGAAAATTGAAATGTAAAATGTGAAATTATACATAATTAACTCCCTGTATGGTAAATGTAAACTTTTTATCGGATGACGCTCAAGAATGCTTCACCGTGAAGTATAAAATGGACAAACTCTTTTTTCCAGGGAGGGCAATGTTTCGGGTATAAAAAACTGGTCTCTTTTGGGCCCATGCATGAAATACCCATCGTACTTACTACGCGCGCTCACAAAGAGATCCCTAAAGCCACTCTCTGTCTTTTAATTTCACAAATTGTCCCATCACGGGGACGAAATTCAGTGACTACGTCGAAAATTGGTCCGCAAGAATCGAGAGACTTCTGTGAGCAGTTGAGAGGGTTGATCGCCTCTCTCGAATCAAAGGGACCAGTGGAAATGACTTAACTCGATTCTCTTGACTTGGACTTAGATTCCCCACTTAAAGTGACCTTGCCCTCTTTTCGGATGACTCCCGTGGCAGCCACCGCTTCCATGTCTTTTAAACCGAACAAAAGAAGAGCACATCAGACCTTATGCTCAAAATCCAAAATGCAGTCGATGCTGCGACATCCATTTATCATTTACACCACGCTATAATCACTTCTCTAGGAACTACCAGTCATTTGACAGAATCTACGTAGCCTTCATTCCAATTTCTTCTTTGATGTCTTGTGTTGATAGTTATTCTTTAATCTTTGTTACTCTTCTATTGTTCACCGAATGCGGTTGTTGGACTCTAGCTAAGTTAGTTTTGGTAGTAGCTCGTGATGCGCGTGGATAACTTTTTAATTTACTTATTAGACCTCTTCAGAATTCAAACCAGTGACTCCGAATAGATTGGTTTGGACCCCCCGCTCAGAAAAATGTTTCGAAGCTACTAAATCAGAGAATAAGTTCATTTATGGACCTTTTCATATTTTGAAAAATTGGTATCATTAAAGAATTGAGAGCATTTCTTTACTAGTAGGTTATCCACGCGCGAATGCGATATTTTGGGGTTGAATGCAGCATGACGTGCACGCGGTAAGCTCTGGAAGAGAAAGAATGATTATAGAAACAATAAGAAGAATGATAGAAAAAAAAATGAATGTGTGTGTTGCGCAGATGAGCAAAGAGTGCATAGAGACAAAGAAACCGTTCGAATAAACGAGATTGTGAACTAACGGGACAAGCGGAAGTATAAGCGCGTCTCGCTGTCACTGTGGTGGGTACAAGTGTGTTGATCCAGACATTGTTGCTGAAAAGAAACACAATATGAGGAAATGATACTCTGTGTAACTGTGTATATGAATGAAATGAAATACCTCAAGTACTCGACTGCAATTCTTGATCACGACTATCAATTCGTAAAGCAACCTGATTAACGTCGTCGAGTACTAAAGAAGCTCGATGCCTGCTAGGATCTGATATGAGTTTGCAAATTTCTTTTTTGAAAAAGCTCGATCGACTTCTCAATGAATGATTTTTATCGGTATTGCATCTAGGAAATTATATTGTGCAGGAAGCTTCAGGTGTTCTTTATTCGTACCCCATTTAGCACTTTACTTTACGAGTTCTCGTTCTAGCAGCCTTCGAGATAAAAAGAATTTTATCTATCGACTAAAGTTTAAGGCATGCAACGTCTACGTGCATCTATGCTGTTTTTCTAAAGTGTACGTGGAGAAAGGTGTATCATAAAGAAGTAAGTTTCAGGGAAAGGTTGGGTTACCTCTTGGCTCGTGGCCGTAGTAACCCTCATGATGGCCACCTGAAGGGTCAATAAATAATTCTGTGTTAGTTGACGGGATTAGGGTTTGTTGTTGGGAAAAGGCTGGGAATTTTTCAAAAATATTATTTCAAACATAATATTTCAAAGATAATGTAAAGATAGAGGAGGGAAGATCTGGAAACACAGATTCGTAATAAATATATAACTTAAAATATGAAAGAATCTCTCTCAAAGCTACAGGATTTTTTTCCTTGCATATGCTTTGCAAAGGAAACGAATCTAAGAAACCTACGAGGAAACTCTGTAGGTTGCTGTTTGTATTTTGCAAACCATTTCACTGAAATCTTACATCTTGAATTAAGTTTCTAAAAAAAAAATAAGGCTGCAATGAAAATCAATAACGGCCTATGATACAAGAAATTGCGCAAATAAAGTTATGCATTTAGAGGTAAATATTTTTTTTCAAAATATTGTCGATAGGCCAATAAAAGAAAAAATTGTTCTAAATCCAGCCCAAGCTATACATGAGCGCTACTTGCACGGTTGTCTCTAAGGACAGAAATTTCCCTTTTTCAAATCAAAATATTTTAAATATTAAATAATCATAAAATGCAAAATAAAATTTAAAAACTAAGAAGACTGGAAATTTGAGAAGTAAAAGCCCTAGAACTATAATACAATATCTAATATGCGATCCGCAGCATTATTATATTTTTATACGCGAACCGGTTTATGCAGTCAATTTCACAAGAGTATTTTCACAATTTCTGGAAAAAGAAGTATTATTTTAAAGAAACAAAGACACAGTTTTTTTTGTAATTTTTGTTTCTTTAAAATAATACTTCTTTTTCTAGAAATTGTGTCGACGCTCTTGTGACACTGACTATATTGAGTTGAATCATTCATCAACAGAATTCTAGTGTTTGCAGTATATACTAATGGTGAGTACCTGTTGTGACCCGTGGTGATAATACATCCACGGATGCGTCCGGTGCAGGCATGGCACGTGGAACATTTTGCACAGTCGGAGGATGTGTAGCGCGCCAGTATGCTTCTAGATATTCAGCAACATGATCGCAGGCTTCGTCGAGTTGATTTTCATCCAAAATGACGTCGAACATCTCATCAGGACATTGAGCAAGTTTCTCAGCCGCTACCATCTGCACGTTCAAATGACGTGACTGTGATTTGCCACGAGACTTGATCAATCTCTGAAGAACTTTGGGCGAAGAAATCTTGAGATAGACGATCGTAGGTGCCAAACTCGTTTTTGCCAGCTGTGACGGGTGATTGATTGTATCGCAGTCCAGAACAACAAGCTGAAACGTGCATCGAGGAGTTAGAAACTTCCGGGATTAAGGGATTCCTTTACCACACATTTCCTTATCTATTTTACTTTAAGTATTTTTTGTATACCTGAAGAGTCCTAGCTAGCTCGAATATTCGCTCGATCTCAGCTTGGACTTCTGCTAAGCAACTGCTTCTGCTGGACGATCGCTCCATGATTGCTCTTTTCGTTGGATTATTTAACAAAGACCTCTTAGCGAGTGAAATATCTGCCATTACCCTCGTTATGATGATTCTGGAGTTTGATATAGAGTTAAAAGTAGATAATTTTGTGAAGTGTATTCAAAATTCATTGAGGACCCGGGATGAACTCACCTTCCTGCAAACCTATGTTTTAAAAAGTCGAAAAGCGCCTTCTGCATCATGTCAGTCACTTCGTAGCCTTTGAGTGATGGTCCCACCAACACGACAGGCCTCATTGAAGGTACTACATCGTAGGGTGTAGCCGTTTCCTGAAAATATAGTTATCATCAACCAACTGCTCAATCTGGATCCCGTTTCCGGGAACCCCAACCCCCCCCAGGATAGGTCACTTACGTAGGACTTGGTGAGCACGGAATGCAAACATTGAAACATTGAAAACAGTTAATGGCCATGTAATTTTCATACATGCTATCCAAAATGCTGCATGGTCAATGTTCCTGGATATGATCTGTCAACACTCATTTCCTCATATTCCTCATTAGTGTAATCGTTTGAACATTTCACCAAGCAGTACAAAGTGGATCTAACTCTACTGGCCTTCTACTAACTAACCCTATCTATTTTCAGATTATTTACGGATCTTGTTTCTTTTTTATCAATAAAAACTTACGTCGAATGTCCAGTTTTATGTCTTGAAGATTGACTTATCAATAAATTAGATTTTAAGAAAAAATATCTTCAAACTATGCTATGACTTGACTTTTTTATTTCTAAAATATAATATCTGACATCGACCAATATGTAGTGCATCAAGTTTATTTGAAAATATGAAAAAAGTGATTGAAATTGTTATTGTATTGCACTATTCTAAATTGAAAGAAGATCACGTACCTGCATTTTTTAGAAAGGGTGTCTACCTCTCAACTCATTTTAAATTTTAGAATACATTTTTCAATAACACTCTAAAGTGCAGAACAGTTTCCAAACTTTAAGAGCAATTTACGAATTCGAGAACTTGAAGGAGGGGTAGACATCCTGCTAAACTTAGTAAAGGGTGATCAATGAGTCATGACTGGGTGGGTAAAGCTGGAGTCGCTAACTAATCTAACTAATTCTATAAGTCAGGCCTAAAGTGCGAATAGTTATCATAATAAGCTATAAGAGAAGCTAGTAAGAGTTTACCGGCTTCTTGAAAAAGTTCTTCCGTTTCTCCTTGGCCGGAGGAGTCGTCAGCGTTGCTTTACCCGGACGGATATTTCCTACGCTGTCACTGTCGTCACCTGTGAAGAACATAAACAAACCCCTCACTCTTTCAAATCTACTTCTACACAGAAACACTTGTCATCCACTGTCCTACGAATCAGCTACCTCGAGGGTCTTCGAGGGCGTGAGAGCTTTTCAAAAATAAGGACTCACAGGCGTAACAACTTGCAGACGTCCGTGGGGGCCCAACATCATTTGCCAGGGTAAGACTCGATTATGTGTCTTGTTTTTTTTATACCGCTGAGATTTTTCTAGCTAGAATGTGATGAAAGATGTGGTTTTCAGACTGTACTAAAATGAGAGTATAATCTTTTATCTTCCCTGGCGAGAAAGGAAGAATTTGTTTTTTGTGTCGCCACCCCCATGTACCCTAGAATAGTTACGCCTATGGGGACGTTCGCAAGTAGTGAGATACCTGGTGTGGGCGGTGTGGAACCTCGTGAGGGCATACCGCTCTCACCAAGGTTCCCCGAAGACCCTCCACGTGTGGAATAGAGGCCCTTGGTACCGCGTGCTGCGCTCGCTTGCACCCTCAGGGCCTCCAACTTCACCGGCGAGGGGATGAATCCCACGTCGCAGCCCTCCTTGACCAGTCTTCCAATCCACCAATTGTTGTCATACTTTTCCTACATAGCATCAAGCAAAAAAAATCTTTTCAGTATTTCAAGAATTTCATTAATGAAATTATATTATCTTATCCAATAAGTATGTCTAATATTCAGTAGATATTCCCAGTAACAGTCAGACAAATGATATGGATTATATATTTTTTTGTGCGTATCTATTTGAAGTAATAATTAATAATCCGTATGTCTTGCAGTGAAAGAGTTTGCCTACTGAAATTGTATCTACTTAATATATATCTAGTAGGTAATTCCAGTAATGGTCAGACGACAAATAGATTTTTTTATGTTGTATTTTTCAATTTTATATAAGTAATTAATGATTTGAATGTCTTAGAGTAAAAGAATTTGACTACTGCATTGATAATATTAAATTCAGTAGATAAACTCAGTAAGAGACAGACAACGAAAATATTTTTTCTGTTGTACGTATCAACTTTAAATAATTAATTTAAGAGTGTTAAATAATTAATGATTAAAATGTCTTGCAGTAAAAGAATCTGAATACTGAAGTTAAAAATCTACTTCAGTAGATATGTCCAATAACAGTCAGACAAATGTTTATATATTTTTTGTAAGTACCTACTTTAAACAATTAATGATTCGAAAGTCTTGCAGTAAAAGAGTTTGGCTACTGAAATTATATCTACTATTAGTAGGTAAGTCCAGTAAGAGTCAGACAAAACATATTTTTATTGTCTGGATTACTGGGTTTTTCTACTGCAAACAGTATTATAATTTTAGTGATGAAGTTATTTAATTGCAAGACATTCAAATAATTAAATGTTTAAAGTTTAATAATTAAATTAAAGTTTAAATTAATACGTACAACATAAAATATATTTTCGTTGTCTGACTCTTACTGGACTTACCTACTATAAGTAGATATAATTTCAGCAGCCAAACTCCTTTACTGCAAAACTTTCGAATCATTCATTATTTAAAGTATAATAGGTACTCACAAAAAAATATATAATCATTTGTCTGGCTGTTATTGAACGTATCTACTGAAGTAGATATTGTAACTTCAGTAGTCAGATTCTTTTACTGCAAGACATTCTAATCATTAATTATTTAAAGTTGA
>JAUEJJ010000013.1:18927379-18945575 GCA_032164275.1 Synergus coniferae | reverse complement strand
TAATTATTTAAAGTTGATACGTACAACAGAATTTAATTACATATTTAAATGTCTTGCAATTAAATAATTTTACCACTAAATTTATAATACTGTGTGCAGTAGAAAAACCCAGTAATTCAGACAATAAAAATATGTTTTATGGCGTACAAATTAACTTTAAACAATTATTGATTTGAATGTCTTGAAGTAAAAAATTGAACTACTGAAATTATATTATTTTGAGTAGGTAAACCTAATAAGAGCCAGACAAAAAATACACTGCTTTATCCAGTAGATAATCCTAGTAAGGGTCAGACAGTCAATAGATTTTTTATTGTACTACGTGTAAATGTTAAACAATTAATAAGTTGAGCGTCTCACTGTATAAATGTAAAATGTACAAATTACCTTAATATGAAGAAAGTCCCGAACGTCGAAGCTGACAGCCGACCCGTGAACAGGCGAGTCATCATCGACGGATCCATCATAACTGACGTTTGTTCTTACTGCGAAGGCTACCTGTTTCGTCTGCAATAAACAAAGAAACAATTTTAGTTTACATGTCTTTCATTACACGGTGTGATATCATTGAAATAATGGCATAATTGCAGTTGCATGTAATCTTCATTGTGTAGGCTATAATCGCATAAGTGTAGGTATAGGTACTGAGTATATGAAACTAGAATATATATCTGCAATGTGTGACCAGAATTACTAGGTGCGCTGCACGTGCCACTTAGTAAAGTAAACAAAAATCTACAGTATGAAGTTCGCAATTTTGCAAAAATGCAACAGTGAATCTCTAGATTTTGTACTCTTCGAAAACAAAACTTACTTTCTCCAATCTTTTTAAATCTCTTTGAGTGATGCATAAAATTCTTTTATAACTATTTGTTAAACTGAAAAAATGCGGTGAATATAAAAACGTGAGAATTCCGAACAATGAATGTATCCGATCGATGTCCTCTTAACTCTGAATGAGGTTTTTTTATTCCTTTTGATGCTTCAGTGTGATTGATTCCTAGTCATTCTCGTGCCGTTGAGATTTGCACACTCAGAAATAAAGAGTAGCCAAAAAAAGACGAAAACGATAGAATCCAGCATCAATGAATCGTTTTTTTGTGGTACTGAAGTCTGAATTACGTGCGTCACGTTATACCATCAAAGTTACCGAAAATAAAACCGGCTTTTCGTCTTCGCCATTTGCGATCGCAAAAATATAAATAGCATTTTTTGAACCTATGTACAGTAACGATTATATTAATTTACCCTTTTATTAAGATATTATTATAAAACTGAGAAACCTTGACCTTTTTAACCATCTTTCGATTAGTGTCTTTGTTTATCAATATCTTTAAACGAAGATGCACATTAAAGATAGAAAAATATATAAATAATCCCTTGATAGTTTCACGCCAAAAATACACGAGTTTTCCTGAAGCGTAGGTGGCACGTGCTCGTGCTTTTATTATTTCTTTCATATCCCTGAAATTGGATTTATTATCTTTTTCGACCTCTTCATAACGAGTGACTCATTTTATATTCCCCATATGCGTATTAACGTCGCTTTGGGTCACAGAGCCTTTACTTTGGCTGATTTTCATTTAGCTTTTTGGTCAAGAAATTTGTTTAAACAAATTATTTAAAGCTCACCCTAGCTCTCTCAAGTTGAGCAAGGGCCTGTTTCTCCTTCTCCCGACGTAATGTTTCTCTTTCCTCATCCAATGAGAGGTCTGAGCTCGGTTGTGAGTAGTTTGAATCCGCCGAGCCCTGGAACAAATAAAAAAAAAAATAAAAACACATACTTTTCCGAATATTACAATAAGACTTTCGGAAATGTATTTGGATTGTCGATGGCAGGTGTTAGTATATCACTTTTTCTTGACGAGATCATAAAGCTGTTTTTATTTACTATGCTATTTTTGAATCTCAAGACTGTACACATTGTAAGCTGCGAAGGACATTTTATATTCTATTAGAGACACTTTATATTATATTTTTATAAATAGACCGCATTTGTACTTAATAAAAGTTATTAATTTATATTCGATTCCTCATTTCGTGAAATAATTTATAAACACAGATTTAATTACACCCTTTAATTAATTTTCAATTATAGAGCTATTTAGAGTTGATCCATTGAAATTAAATTAATTAATCCCGACGAAATATTTTA
The DNA here is from genome assembly GCA_032164275.1 of Synergus coniferae. Taxonomy (NCBI): domain Eukaryota; kingdom Metazoa; phylum Arthropoda; class Insecta; order Hymenoptera; family Cynipidae; genus Synergus; species Synergus coniferae. The sequence goes on along the minus strand of JAUEJJ010000013.1, from coordinate 18,943,420 downwards.
GTACAATCATGAAAATCGTATTATTGTTTTTAGATAATCTACTTGAATCGAATACAGTATTAATTCCAGCGCACAATGAACATTGATCAGTTGGCTTAGTGTCCATGAAGAAATTGATTTACTCGTTGTTTAAAAATAAATAAGATACTATTATATATGAAACAATTTATTCAGAATGAATTATCGATTAACCTATTATGTGATGTTATTTAAATTGGTTTTAAATTAAGAAGAGAGCAATATTGTATATTTTACAGGTAAAAAATTAATTATAATCCGCTCGATACTGTGTGCTATATAATCTGTACTTACAATATAAAACGAGAACATGATACTGACTGGAAAGCTGACCGACCGATGTGTGATGGAACCAAAATCAACTTGATAATTGAGTGGCCGGATGCAATAAATGGAAGATGTAAAGCTATATATATATTTAATGTGCTGGTATTAAAGCCTCGATTTTTAAATTACATATTAAGAATTTGATGATATTTCTACTGAATTATTCTGATTTTTAAGGACAAGGTTTGAAATATTTTGATAATCCCGACAGATTGATTTTGAGGATGGAAGTCGGGGTGTTAATTCATCAGTTTTTCTTAGAAGGCAAGAATGAAACGAAAACAAGAATGGTATCAGGTGATTCCTTTGAGGAAAGTTTTTATTTCGGATGTACAAAGTTCGCTAGGTTGGAGGGTTGTAGTCATGACAACAGACGAACTTGTACACCCTTCATATTGCACCATCACCGTCTTTGCGCATTGACGAAGTCTAAGGAGATGCCATTCAGGAAATAAAATTCTCTATTGATGGATACTTTATTTTTTCGTTAAATGAAATTTATCAGTAAACAATGCAAAATATCAATAAGTGTTAGCAATAATGTGATGAATGATTGTCAGAATTATAGTGTAAGATTAAATTAACCCAATTTTTCAATTGAAAGTCAGGGTCTCTAGACTTTGAAACGAAAATCCTGAATTACCTGAGTATAGCTGATATCCGGAATATCCTGAATATCAATTTCATGATAACAACAACTTAGTCTGTTCATCCTTGAACCAGAGACTAGTCATTAGTATACAAACACTCATTAGAATTGACACCGATCTTTTTCGAGGAACAACAAAAGTGAAAACTCCTAAATGTGAAGACACCTTATTCCATACCCACCAATTTAAAATTTCGAAGAATTTCTTGAAAGCTCATGAACGATTAGTTCAGTTTCAATTTTCAATTGTCACTCTTAACGTAGATTACACAAAATTAGATGAGATACTAGCGTTACAAAGTCGTAAAACAAACTGATCGACATTGTACAACACGTGTGGAGCTTGCAAGGGACTACACGCTTGGATTGACGTTAAAAAAAGTAATGTAGTCAGTAGAGCTAGAGGTTGGATCGCTTCGTTGTTCAAAGAACCTAGGTTGCCACTGGATAGAGTACGCTTCGTTGCCCTATTTCGCAGAAGATTAATCAACCAGCAGCTCATGTGAGTGATATACGTACGGTGTTGTTAAACTTCGTTGAACATATTTTGTTTACATGTCTTCCATACTCGAAAATTAATTGATAATTGTTCTGAGAAACTCTTCAATATAAATACGAATGTTGACGAGTAAGTAAAATACCAAAACCTGTTGAAAGTTTACCTTCGCATGAAAATATTACAACTAGTATTTTGACGTAAACAATTTTCTCAAACGGGAACAATTATCAAATTATCAATTATTGATTGCGTCAATCATTTCGCTTTCTAAACTTTCTGGAAAGTGCAACCGGAGATTCAACTTTATTCCAGTAACAAAAATAACTGACCTAAATACGAGGGAGTTCGACTCAGTGATTTCCATTCCTTAGAATGTCTTCGTCATTTCCTACCGGGAAATGAGATTGATGTCTTTATAATACAGAATGCAGAAAATTTGCCACGGTCGTTACCTGGGTGAAGAGCTTGTTGTAGCCAGAATTTTGTTGATTGTATCCGATCATTGCCGAGACCATCCGCCACCGTCTGCTCCGTCGACTTTGCGGTCGCTCCTTTCGCTTTTCGATTCTAATCTTCAGTTTGACTCAAGACGCACGTGAGTCAAATTCAACTCACGAACTCACTCATTACCGAATCACGCCTTCTACCTTCAGAGTTTTAAAGTTTCGATTTGTATTTCAACTTCACTTGTTATACCATATTCAGGAACGTAAGTGCGCAGATTTCGTTTGTATTTTCCGTGTTTGCTTTTTGCGCTTTCTTTTGCAAGCCATTCAAATCACGTTAAAGTTTACTAAACTTGAATATTTTTCTTTTGTGTGAATTGGCAAAATTTTTAGACGAGTCAAAAAATTCGACATTTATTGCCGGCATGAAGAAAGGTCGAAAATTCTGTTTCTAAAAGTAGAGACATCTGTTAATTTAATAGTTGGATGTCACTATAATTATAAAAATTAGGTACACCTCACCGCACAATGCTCGATTAGAATTAAATTTTATTTGGGGGATGTTTATTTCATACTAATCAATTTATTTTACTAAACCATTTTCAAAAAATATCTAGACAAGAAAACTCCATATAAAACATTAGCATTGCAATCATTTGGTTTGTAAAACAGCAATTATCTTTTCCTTTTGTTGAAATACTGTTTGCCTTCAGAGCATAATAAGCCTTATTACGAACGTTCATTTATCCATTAGGTAATTACATGAATTCACTCTTATTACTTTTGAGCACGAAACACGCCGAAGAGTAAGTGCAGAGAACAAAATAATATCAAGTTACTAACTGGAGTAAACTGTATTTAAGATTTATTAACGATCTTGATATTCATGGAAAGCTAAATCGAAAGCTTTTTGGCTAGAATAAGACTAAACAGAAGCTGCACTGCGTCGTGAAAACGTGCGTTTTGTTTCACAACTGTAGCTCAGCGTCTGCGCACTGAGGTTTAGTAATCTTTATATTTTTACTTCCAGATAGATTTCCGCTGATATTCTTTAAATGAATATACTAGATGGTTTTTACAGTTAATTTAATCTTACACGAAAGAAATTTTCCACAAATTTTTTTGAATGTAAATCAATAATTCTGTTACTTGTTTCCATTTAGTTTAAAATCATTTATTTTATAATTTAAAAATATTTTAGACATTTTAAACTGTCATTTAATTACTAATTTTCTGAAGTGACAGGGCTTTCACTTGTTTGACATTCTTGTAAACTGATCAACACACTTCTGAAGTAATAATTCTTCAGATACTGATTAATTAATGACAAAGCGCGTCGCCCACGACTTGAACGTGTACACGTTCCCCCTTCGGCTGAATATTTCGAGTTAAAGGTAAAATCGATTACTGCAGACATGAAGGGGAACATCAAAGAAACATTCATACACGTTACTAGGCCACCTACACCAAGTCGCTCAAAAAGATAGGTAACTCGGTCATCATACATTCAAATAGTGTCCCATCAAATCATAAAAAGTTATCCTGCTTCGTAGATGTAGAAAATATGAAACAACTTTCAAGGGTAAACAATTATTATTTTTCGTCTTTTCTTTTAGTCTTAGAAACAAATAAACTAAGCGAATTGAACATCCTAAACTTTAATAACAAAGTTTCAAAGAATATTGATTAATAGACTAATTAATTCTTGGTAATCTATATATCGGTTTTAAAAATAAACACTGCATTTCAGTTCAAAATGTCCGTTTCCGTGAACAGATATCAAAACAAGGCTTGGCTAAGACGTGTAACAGTATTTGTGGATGAGTCATATGATCCAATTTCAAACAACCTCCCCTGCTGATAATTGTGTCACCACATAAAGGCTCTCAACCCTTCTCATAAAACACTTTTGTATTCAATTTTAATAACTGAATCGAAAAATATTTCCAACAGATCAATATCGAATTCCCCAAGTTTCGTATACACAAACAAACATCCTCCAAATATAATCAAGCACAGTACAACTAATTTTAAGAAACGTATTCCCAAATTCCCATAATTGAAAACACTCCCCCAAGGGAAATGACGCTCGAAGTACTTGAAAATGACGTTGAATCTTTGCACTCAGAAAACAGTATCGTTCAATCAAATTTTATTTGAGTTAAAAAACATTTGGTTGAATTAAACCTTTTCTTTTAATTCAAATAAAATTTCTTTAACTCAACCAAACTGTTTTCTGAGTGTGATATTGTTCTACCTCGTACTCGTTGACCGCGGCCCCCTTTTAGGGGTTGCCACCCTCGTTGCGTGAACAAACGTTACGTTCCGCGATTATCTCGTGAATTATTATCAGCACGCAAATTGCAACTTGGAGTCATGTGAGAGCACGGGTGTCCTTTTCCAGCCACTGAACTGGGCCAGGTGCACGCGTTTTGGCCCAAACACGCACATATCGGAGATACAACACGAGACCGATGTTTAGGCCGGCGTTGCTGCGCGAACTGGCGTATTCCTTTCTTGTGCACGAGTAGTATTGGTATTTGGTTGATGATTCGCTTCCCTTTAGGCTTCGTCCGCAAGGTGGTAGCAGCGCGGACGACACCCCCGTATTATATCGATCCACAGCTCCCCTGCTGCCCCTCACCAACGAGTTACCCCTTCAACCCTCACCCCGAAGACCCATGTTGACGTCAGGCCACTGCACCCTGATAGCATGTTCCATCAACCTCCCACGCTTCAGTCAGTGTCTCCCTTCGTGTGTGTCTCGCTCGATTTCCTCAAGAATCGCACACCATTCTGAGAGACATACTTCTCTGGAAAAATCGAAACTTGCACGGATGACTCCATTTAGGCATTGACCCTATTGAAATGGTTCTTCGGAGCTTTCGACCCTTGATACTCACAGGAAATTCAAGATGAGGAATATTTCGAAAGCGACTAACGGAAACTAGTGATAACCGCAGAATTCGTGGTAATCATTGAGGTGAGGGTTTTCAATGGGTTCTAAATCTGTTTGGGATCATTCACAAAATACGTGATACTCTTGGGGGGGGGGGAATATCGTGATTTATCATGTGAGGGTCGGAGGGTCAAAAGTCAAAGCCCTTTATCACGTATCTTACTTCCTTATAGAGGAAGCTTTGTAGTGGTGACAAAATACAGGTTCTAAAAAAAGGTTTTTTTTGAACATATTTCAAGGGGAATATGTCTAATATGATGTCCTGAAAAATTGTCCGGACGTATGTATGTATGTGTGTGTATGTATCATAATTCTAGTTAACTCAACTAGACGTTTTTTTGAGTGTTTAAACAAATTTTTCAGTTTGTCAATTTAAAAAATAATACAGAAACCAAATACTGTACGAAAGGTTCAAGTCAATCTAAATTTCAATACATTTACTTCCAACATGGTGGCTAGAAAATGATAAATAAACGAGGGGTTGGTTGTAAAAGTTTTAGAGTTCTAAAAGTTGCAAGAGTTCTACTGGAGGACGTCGTTAAAACTTTTAACTTGAGAGGAAAATATTTTGAAACTAGGGATGTCAATGAGGGAGAGGGGGTTGTGATCGATCTGAAGAGTGTATTCTCCTTGAGAGAACAGATTCTAGATATTGTATATATTTTAGCTGATGTTAGAGAAAATCAAGGGGTTGATCCCTCGAATTTTGAGTGTATACCAGATTTCAATATCTCAGAAGATTTTAAACAATTTCCAAAAATATTTGTTCAATATGAAAGTTTTATGGGATTGAAAGTCTAAAAATTTATTTTTTCATCGTCGAAATTATTTCATCATTTTCGAAAAGTTAATTTAATCATGCTGTACTGAAAAAAAAAGAATCTTAAGCCCTCTTCTGAGGTTATTTGAGGAAGGGAGAGGAGATCTTGAATCTCTTGGGTTACCAGGGCTGAAAGGGAGGATCTTGAACCCACTTCTTGGGTTATTTGGAAAAGGTCTTAAGTCACAACCTGTATTCCAAGAATTTCTAGAGGTGGGGTTATTTCAATAATCAAATTGCTCTATCTACAACTTCTAAGTATATTCTAACTATTAACTCGAAAGACGTTTAAAAATTAAATAAATCGCCTGTCTTGATAATACATAATAAAAGCGTCAGTAACTCCTTTAACATAATTACCCCTTCGCTTTTTTTTTTACGAAAGCCGGGATAAAGTAGGTCAAAAAAATAAGCGTCGATATAGGGGTGGGTTAGCTTTCATTCATACGTTTATAGGTATGTTCTGCTCACATAACTTAATAAAACTTAGTATGGAAAGCAGGGGTGCGACGATGCTCTGTACATATTATTATTTTTCCCCGACGGCAATGGATAGGAGGAGTACCATAAAAACTGCGTATATTTGTTCAACAACGGCAGTTTATCCAAACCCACCTTCACCAACATTTATGTATTAGTGAACTTTCTTCGAGGCCTGATAGAAATGTAAACATAAATATCTCGTGCGTCGTACGCATTGCTCAAATATTATGCTTTATTTACAAAGAATTTTCGCACATGAAAATCTTTCAGAGATTTGAACTGATTTTCTAGAGCGAAAGGTTCGTGACTTCTTTTTGTTGTGCCTCGAACTTTCATTGGAAAATCCTTATTGAGGATTTCCTTATTGAAAATCTTTTGAGTGTAGTAACGACATCTGGGATGACGGAGATAATTTTAAAAAATCTGTAAGAGGGGGTTGAGTACACCCTCACAACTTAAGGAAAGGGAAGAGGGCCTATAGGTACCAATAGGTACCTATAGGTCAGTCTGAAGAAGACCGTTGTCCGCGTCGTAGATTGTAGACCAGAAAAACCTGTATCCGTTAGATATTGTATTCTTTTAATAAATATTCCTTATTCTACTTACAAATCCTGACAACTCTTCCTGATTGATATTCCTAAAAGAACCCACATGAGCTTCCAAGAAATTTTCTTTTAAATTGCTTTAGAGGATAGTATGTAATTTCTTCCAATAGCGGAACTTCCGCAGCGTGGGCGAGTTGAAGTTAGCCGTACGAGGATGGTGAGCAACACGGATGTTCCATTCATTCATGAATTGTGGTGGATACGATGGTACATACGTGCGAAGAAATTTAGAAATCTTGGCGCTAGGAACATTTTCAGCCGTGAAGGTCACATGGTGCTATTTTGGTTTAATGCATTATTAATATTGTGCGTCAGAGATACCGACGACACAACTACGTGTCGTTTACTGATCTACTTTTATTGAGTGTACAATATACAATTATACATACATTTCGGAAATGCAACATATCAGAAACTATTTGCAGAAAGAGTGACAAGGAAGGAGGCAGGGTTAATCACCAGAGATTTCACATATATCTTCTGATGACTTTAGCAGTTGAGATTTGGTTAAGTTGTAAACTCAACTTTTTTATTTACAGAAAGTACCATAAGTGAACTTTCAAGCTCCTTAAAAAATAAGTAACACATAAAAGCATCGGACTTGCAGATAAAAAAACAATTTCAAGGATATGTGATGACTTATACCTTCCTCCTTCCAAATGGCTTGTAATGATCTCGTTTCAAGGGTCTTCGCAAGTGATGCGCCATCCTCAGCTACTTAGAGATCTCCGATAAGGGGTGTCCAGGAAGAAGAATCGGATAACCAGAGGTGAAAGAGGAGAGACAAAAAAGAGTTGAGAAGGTATTGTGGAGTTTAAATCTCGCGCCAAATATTCACAGGAATGAACTTCATCAGCTCCACGAATCTTCGGATTTCTGACGCGAACGGTAATTAGTTCTAATTGTCTGCTGCATTTAATACGGCACAAATGTCTCCTTTGACACTTATGCGGAACGATGTTGCTCCAGATATGCACTCAAATTACACTTTCCATGAAGAATTCAAATTTATAATCGAATTAATGTAAATTATTAGTTAAAAATTATATTTTTAACACGTTTGAATTTTTTTTTAAGTTAAACTCGCAAGATTCGACTGCACACATTTTTTTAAATATTTCATTACTTCCATCTGTGTGATCAAGTGGAAGTCGACATGATACATATTGAAGATATCAATTTTTAGAAGTGGAGTTTCCAGATCACTAGTTGCTCGAAATCGCGGAATGTAAGAAGGGAAGAAATTTTATCAATGTCAGTATTGCAGGGTGAAGGATGGTAAAAGTATCTAAATGCGAGAAATTGTTTTCTAATATTGCTTTAGCCGTCGTAAGTACTTTTTGCAATTTATAGCTATTGTCTGCATTGTTACGAGAATATTTTAGGCACTTCAAAGAGTTGCGCGAGTGGACCTTTAATCCTGACCTTGAATTGAGGAAGTGACTGATTTGGCATTAACTGCAAGGTCGATAAAATTTAAATTATAAGCATATTAAAGGAAAATAAAACTATTCCGAAGTTCCTAGTCGTCTGCTTACTGCACAGGTCATATTTTTATTACAATAAACAGGTAGCTTTTTTCTGGAAATTTTTACTATAACGAGTTCTATTTTTGCGAGTAAGTAATTTTATTAATTTAATTTTCATGGCATTATTATTGAGAGATTGAATTTTGAAATGACATTTTCAACTTTTCACTCAATCAAGTTATCATCTGGAAACTTTTCTTCGACAAACTTTTTGAAGATTTAACTTCGTTTCTGTCGCAGCATATCAATATTTGACAGAGACAGTGATCAAGTTTGACACTTTGTTGGGCCCTGGAAATATAGTTTATGTATCACAGGTTGATCAGAACACCACGTGTCGGATGATACTTTAAATTCCTAACGAATAAGCGTTTGATGATTTTTCTTTCTTAAACCACAGTGGAAGCCGACTCCGTTTATCAACCACGATTGGAATGTGATTACTGATCTTTCGACTAGGAATAAAAGTGAATCATTGTGAATGGGAAATTGAAAATTCGTGACGATGAAAATAATTTTCTTCTAAAAGCTACTCCGCGAGGTACGCGCGGACTTGGTACTGTCTGGTGAAGAGGTTTTGGAACGTACCACGACCTCCTCCTCTAAAAATAAATTCGTCCGCTACTCTGCCAGCCTAGAGCGCGCTTGGCTTAGCTTAATTTGTCATAATTTTTTACCATAGTTCAACCAGTGATCACAAATTTGGAATTTTTTAAAAGCTATTCTCTAGAAGAGAAAATCTAGAAGAGACATCTCAAAAATTGTTCACTCATTGTCAGAAATATGAAGTTCTTCTTGTAATTACTTGAGAATACGATTAGAACCATATATAATATATAATCTCTTCAATATGAAAAGAATGAAACTCTAAAGTAACGTTTAAACTAAATTCATTAGCTTTCTTTATCATCCAGCAAGAATAATAATTTTTCTTCAGTGCCAAAAAAGATCCTAAAGAAGAGGAAATTTTTTGCCAACATTGGCTTGGTATTACTTTATGATTGTAATTTATACAATCTGTGAAATCCTTTACATTCATTTTAGTTTGTTACTTGGCTGAAGTTCAAAATAGTGATAAATTATTTACTATAAAGACAAGTTTATACTTGTAATGTCCCAGTAATCGATTTCTGGGACGTTTATCTTAATTTTAAAGCGTAATTTTAAATTTTTATAATTTTTAATCTTAAAAAAATTTTTATCTGAACAAAAGAGAAAAGAAAAATCGTTATTTTCAAATTAGTAATTAGACATTTCGAATTGATTACACAGATTTTGAAGAGAATATTTTCTAACTCGGTCGAACGCTGGTTCACAGAAGGTACAAATCTTCTTACCGACAGAAGGCTATATCCTGTTTCTTGGTAGGAAATAGTAGGAAAGTCGAAAGCATCAATAGTGAAGAACTTCCACTAGACGATAGATGTCTCTTTACGTCAAATTAAAAAAAATACCTGTACGAACTACTATTTGAATATTTGAAAGTTTGAACTATAATTTGAAGTTATTTACAAAATTTTTGATTTTTGAAATTTCTGTAGTCTTTCGTTGATTTTTCAGTTCTCTTAAAAGACTTTATTTACATTATAAAATTCGAGTTATTCAGACGGATCAATTCCTTAGTCATATGTTATTACAAAAAGTTAATTAAAATCTGGACCATAAATCATAGTTGATATCAGCGAAAAAGCAGGTGATCTAGAAGAGTTCTCATTAATGCAAGTTTAAAAAAAGTTTAGAATGGTCGAAGCGAAAAAAAATTCTCTTAGATTGCACAGTATTTTCGTAGGCAATATTTTCTGGAACGACAGGTGCACATTTACAAGAATATATTCTTTCGTTTGGACTTTTGCACCCTTCTTAATTATTGAGCGCCGGATTACGTGTTTCCGTTGTTATTTTCGGAAAGTACTCGCTATTCGTCTCATCCTTTTCTATCCTACATTCTTTCTCTCTCTTTTATTTTCCCTTTGTCTTTTTTTTGTTTCTTCTACAGTCTCTATACACATTATCTCGCTTTTCCTCGCTTCCTTCTTCTCACTTAATGTGCACCAGGCACCTGTTTTCTTCCACACTTGCATCACACCCGCGCCTCATCTCCGGAAATGTAGGTCGGTTTGTCCTCGTGTGACACAACGAATTTAGAATCACACTCGACGTGTCTCCCTATCGCTTCTGCACTTATTCAAACTGATATTTCCAACTGTCAATCAAAATATAAATTCAATACTTAAGAAAGATCTTTTCTGGCGATGTGATCTAATCAAATATTAATATTAAAAGAATATTAACAGCGAAATTCTTTATAGTAAAATTATCTCATCATGAAGAAGAACTTCGGAAAAAGTTTTTCAATCTATTTCCCCATATTCTGGATGCTTCGCACGCTCTATTTTGGTATTCAGATTGTAAACAAAGTTTTTAAATACGGCGCTTGGAAAGAAAATTAATGGAATTTAAAACTGCTGACGAATATTAGTCTTTTAAAGAATTTAATTTTGATACTGATATTTTAGATTGAAACTATATATGATATATGTTGTATAGTAACGGTCATGTCACATTTGTATGTTTCTTCTGTGGGTAGAATTATCATAAGCTATAATATTTTATAGCATACTATAACTCGTATATGTTACGAGTTTTAGATGTTCATGAAAATCAGAAGTCTTTTGGGTAAAACGATGGGTTGTTCACTCGAAAATCGATTCTACATAATTCTACTGAATCTGATTCTATTGATTCTCTATATTGATTCTACTGACTGAATCGATTATAAGTATGAAAAATCATTGATTCCTCGGTGAAATAGTTGGACTTCGACATTGTTGATAGTACGTTTCAAGTTGTAATGAAGGCTCTCCTTCATCATCCAACTGGTCAGTTAAGAGTCGATAGTTGATGTCCGAGGTACGGCAGATGGCAAGCACTTATGTCTCGGTGATAGAACGAGCAAGGTTTATTAGCAAAGCCCTCGTAAGAAGAGCCCATGCAGTTAGATATATGAATTGAAATTCGTACACTAATGACTGCCAAGCATCTGGAGTGAAACACTCGACCTTGACTCGTCGATACTAAAGGTCCGCAACTCAGTGTACAAGTTTATGATTACATATAAGGTGGGCAATAACTGAGAGAATAATTAAACTTTTATTGCGTTGGCAACCTTGACTCCGGAAACTCCAGGAAAAAAGTATCAAGAGCTAAACAACGAGTCTTCCTGAAGAGATTTGCAGATAAAAAATAAGAACGGAGAAAAAAACATCAAATTTAGAAAGATGAACAATGTACATGTGCTGATGATATATATATGAAACTGATGTATATAAGTCTGCTACAGGGAAATTTTTCACTGGTTTCCAGAATTAAATCAAAATTCCGCATTTATCCTGTATGCTTTAAAATGAATACTATTCGGAATTTATTTACCTTATTTTTATCATCCTTCATCATGGAAGGATGACCTCGCTTTATAATTAAATGTAAACGTGCCACATGAGTAGCAGAACGAAGTTGGATAATGTGGGTTCGGAATCGGACTTATGGGCCCAATATAATTACGATAGTTGCTCCAAGCAGTATATACCGGCTGTTAGAGCATATACTGGCTTATACCAATAGAACATGGAATCTTTGTGTGTGCACGCAATTTGTGTTACATCCAATCACTTATAGTTTCTCTACATGCATGCATCTTACATGTATGTTGGCTTATAGAGACATAACGCCCAGCTTTCTCTTTTTATAGCTCTCTAAACATCGAATGGACGCCTTCGACCGGTATTTTACACAAATCACATAGACTTGCAGTACACGCATGTATGCTCGAGAAACCTTACATTTATCTTATACGTGGGTGCCACCGTACTTATTATTACGCAGCTGTAAGATATTCGAGAAGATAGTTTAACTCTTTTTACTCTTACTCGAAAGCTATACTTTTTCAGTCACGAACTTTCAGGGAATTTGAATATCTTTCAAGTTTTCTGTCAACGAGATGTCAGAGTTCTACTGATATTACTTACATTAGTTCATTAGATTAATTTAACTTCCGTGTTTGATTTATGATAGCAGGACCATCATGATTATAATTCTTATAAATCGGAGAACTGAAGATGTATCGTTTCTGATGTCGTATATTAAGGAAATCCGTTACTTGTGAATAAATGGACTCGAGGTATGCCGGAAGATAGAGTAACACGTAAATTTGATATTACTGATTCGAGCATATTGAACGACGGGTATGCGTAATCAAAGTAAATCTGGCTATATGAACACATACGCACTTATGTATATGCCGTATGACGAGTTTCGAACGATTACCATTAATTTAGGCGTTGCGCAAACGTGAAATTCAACTATAATGACTTCAGAGCTCCTCCCATCTATTCGGTACGATCGAATCCATAATTGGAAAGCGCGCAATAAGTTTAGGCTTTTAAACATTTTCATGAAAAAGGAAGAAATCATTCTTTTTGTTCTAATATCACAAAAATCAGAGGAAAAGAACATTTGCTTAGATCATGGAACAATCAGTGCAAATTTTTACTTTCCTATAATCTTGGAGTCTTACACCGCCAGGACGAATTTGTGCATTGTAAGACTTATAAGAGATTCCAAGGGAGGTGGTTTTGCCTACAAGTCATTTACATTCTTAATGCCAAGGACTTACGAAAATGCGAAAGATCAGAGAATTATGGACGTTATAGAAAATATTTAACTTTTGCGGAAATTATTTTCCTTTCATTTTAGCATTGAGTGTTCATTTTTGAATTGAAATCTCGATTGAAATTGAGAATTGACCAAATTGTGAATTGAATATTTTCTTTGATGGCATGATGAGTAGACAATATTAATCTAAAAGAGATGTATGTTAAATATAACACTGGGTATCGTCATTAAGCGAGTAGAGATATCGACGCCAACTCATCCGATCGTCAGGAATGACTTGGCACTCCATCGATTTTATATAAGTATTTGTCGTCGGTCGTCGCTTCCGATCGGTCTCCTTGTGTGTCTAGTCTAGTCAGTACATCAATCGATCTATAGTTTGTCAATAGAACGTTGAACAATAATAGTACGATAGCTTCATTCACCTCATCGAAGTTCAGAGTGTACTTTCTGAACATCAAAGATTTTTTTTCTACCTTGGACCACTGGGTATATAACTTATTACCTTCGCGGCTTGAGATTCGTACATTGCTTACTGACCTCGAAAGTTTATTCACATTGATAATTATAATGTCGTTGCTCAGAGAGTTCGTTATCCCAAAAAAGTTTTTTTGATAGATTGAGAATTCTTTGTTTGATTCTTTTGGATTATTGTAGAAATACAATAACATGTTCAATTAAATTACTTGTTCCAATGCGGAGCTTCAAAAACAGAAAAAAAAGTCTAGTTTATGTTACAGGCTTAATTTAAATTGCCTTAATTTAAGTCCCTTTTTAGTCTTAACGCTAGATTTAAGCCCATCTTAGTCTTAAAGCAAGAGCGCAAAGTCTTGTTTTAAGACTGAAACGGTCTTACTTTAAGACTAAGATGGACTTAAATCTAGCGTTAAGTCTAAAAGGGGACTTAAATTAAGGTAAGTTAAATTAAGCCTGTAACATAAACTACTATAGGCCTTTTTTTCTGTGAATAAGGCTAAAGAACTCAATGGTAATTTTAATTTGCCAGACGATGGTTTTAAATTGGAAAAAAATCTAGAAATTTTTAATTTATCCGGAATTCAGGCAGGTAATCTCTGAAATGAGGCGATTATTAGAATAAGAGATGTTAACGGTGTTATTCATGGCTCGGTGGTATTTTGTTCATAAAACTGACATTTCAGTTATGTTGGTCCAAGCATTTAAATTTGATCCAGCGGGTTTTATGAAGCCACTCGCAAATACAAGAATAAATACTTCTTGAATTCATTAAATCGTCAAGTTGGTGAAATGTTAAAATGTTAATGTTAAAAGTCACCATAATTACCAAATGACTTCAAAAATCACATCTCGAGAAGTGGAGAAACACCAATTAATTGTGTTATTAAAACTTGAAATGTAAATTATATTGCAAAATTTTATTATTGTATATACTTAAATGAAATAGCTTATACATGACGATGAAGTCATAAGTAGGTACATATGCCTAGTTACACCTACGCCAAACATTACCTCTAAATGCTGCTTCCCAAGGCCAAAAGTCAAAAGTTTATGGAGGGAAAGTTATTGCCATTGTCTACTTTGGATTTATATTTTAATTATATACATACAGTCAACAATCTCTTCACAATTCTTAAGCAGCCGTGCTAAGCAATAATTTATTGGATACAATTGAAGAGATTAACCTCCATTCTGCCTCCATATTGTTGATGGTAAACTCTATGCAAAAAGTTTATTTTGGATATATTTTTTTAGATGTATGTAAGAAAAGAGTTGAAAGTTCTATGATTAATTTTAACGAGGATTTGATTCTGGACCAACACCTCCACCTCCACCCACTTTTGGCTGAGTTAATATATCAATAATTTATCTTATATATATATACGTCACTTGGAGGCATGAAGTGAAGGAAGATTATTTAAGCCATCGCAAAGAGGCAAAAGGGAGAAAGCTTAAGCAGAAACAACAGTTGTCGATTTCACGTCAGATCAGCAAAATTACCCAGGATTATCCGCTACAAGTACTTGAGCCCACGAAAAGAGTAATGCACATTAAGAATGGTTACTCGATATTCATCTTTCGAACACCCATTATTTATTTTTACTCTTTATTCATATACAAAAACGTTACCTGCTTTATTTTGGAAATCAAAATGAAGAGTGAATAGCAATTATGAATTAAAGAATTCTCAAATATAGAATCGAATCTTGTATTAAAAATTACATGCTTGATATGCGATTGGGAAAGAGTCTTTAATGAGAATAAAATCGTAAATGTCACTTGCAAGATTTAGCTGAGTGTCTTCTGAACGTTTTTACATTTATAAAGACGCCTATTGCTTAAAATTACTATTTTAAGAAATGATTATAAAATTGCCATTAATTTACTTGAGTTTTGGTATGCCCCTTCTCAAATTAATGTAAATTAGGCCTATCACTTGCAAATTTTGATTCTACAAGTTGCATAACAATCGCAGTTTCACTTTAATTAAAGTCAAGGTCTACTTTTAGTTTTTTAACAATTTTTTTCGTGAAGCAAGTGAATCTTCGATAACTTGAATACATTGTTATATATTATTTATACATAGGGAGACACATTATAACGAAAGAATAGTAAAATTTTGACTACATAGTAATATCATAAGATTATATACATATGGGTATTATGGTAATTGATTGAGAAATATTTGAAGTTTAAGATGACAGACTAGGACACACAAAAAAGTATTAAGGACGATTTTCATCGGCTTTTCGCTTTCAGACATTCTTTGAGTTTTAAAGCTGACTTCCTCGTCTGCATTTTCGAATGGGTCGTCTGGCATTTGGATGAAAGGGCAGGTACTAACGAAACAAGCTACAGTGAGTAACGAAGAAAAGGTAAGTCGCTTAAAAAGTCCAGTCATCTCATGAGAGCTGGCCTTGATCTTGAGTGTGTGTAGTAAGAAGTAGAGCCGAAAATGAATCGGGATTTAAGGCGCGTTTCGTCTACCTCCATTTTATTATTGTACACACATTCACAGCAAAAATTATTGTGTACTTTGAAAGCATTGTGAATGAAAA